>JAHWFP010188749.1:0-25718 GCA_023313725.1 Lithobius niger
GTGTGTTTAAAATGCAGAGAGAAACGTTTGATGACGATTACCGAAAAATACAAGAAAGGAGACGCAACAGCGGCACCAAAGTAAGGCTGAAGCTTGCTGGAGCACCTGAAAACCCATTTACAGTGGCCAAAGCTAAGAAAAAGAACAAGAAAAATCGGCAGATCTTGTTGAAGGTTTAAGCAGAGGGAGAAAATGAATTAAATTAATGATGTCGGCAATAATTAAATAAATACACAGTAAGTCATCCTTATACCAGGGATCTGGTGATGGACTGGAGTGCCAGTTCGAATCCGAGGCACGTCACTGGAATGAAACGTAAGTGCATAAAGATGGCTTACTGTACTACATTATTCTATGGTATAATTTTCGCTGATGCTTATTTCCAATTGGCCAACAATAACGGCTAGAGTAGTACGTGCAATAATTTTTTTACTCGAATGCAACGTAAATTATTTAATCGGCACAATGACCAAAAATTACCGGTCTTATTGAAATCACAACAACTTCTTTAATATTGTTTTCTTTCCCATAATTAACTTGACTATCATTTGCCTTGTAATCCCGTTTTGCCGAATAATATTTTCTTCCAAAATGACGTGCCTTTCTTATGCTGCCGCACTCGCTGCGGCTAAACATATAACATCAGATACCGCATATAATCCAAATGCCTCCCAATTAGGAAAATAAATACGGATGCAAACCTATTTACGTTGCCTTTTGGACTTATATGTCAGACTACCTCAGCGGGGTACCGCCCTTGGATTTCAAAGGTCCCGCGTTCGATTCCCTGCTGAGGCAGTCTGTCATATAAGTCCAAAAGGCAACGTAAATAGGTTTGCATCCGTATTTATTAAACCAATCTCGAGCCCATTGGCTTTCCGTCCCGTATTTCCCAATTAGGAATGCATCTTTAACTTCTTCAATACTAAATTTTAACGAATTGGTTGATTCGGTGAAACGGGGTTCGGCGAATCGGGAATACACTGTGCATGAAGCTTAACCTTTTTATTTGTTGCGAGAAATATAATACAACCAGTTTGTATTCGATTTCTATGTTTAGGTTAGACATCGACTTTTTTTTTTGTTGACACAAACAAGTAATTTGTACTTCGTGTCATAAAAATCAAAATAAATAATAAAAAAGAAAACTTGATACAATTTTTAAATCACTCACTAATGTACCGCTGTTTATTTTTAAAGATTGGATCATTTCACTAGCAGTTTCTTTAAGTGGATGAACTAAATTTTGAACTTAAAGGTGCTTGCTTTTATTAAATTACATCTCTTCAGAACCACGATTTTTTTATATTTTTTATTTGGTTTTGGGGTGTTTTAGGTGTTGATTTTATAGTATGCTTGTGAGGTTTAGCTTCGACTGAGTGATCGCGATTGTTGGGACTAGAAGCTTGGCAGCCTTTCTTGTTGGAATGAGAACACTACTCGGCAAAGGAGACACTGTTTGTGCGAACGGTGTGATTCTATCATTTTTCGTTTGAGGTGAAGTAGATCTGTTTCAGCCAGATCTGTCTATAAAAGGCAGCAACCATGAGCTAGGGGCAAAAAAATTCTTATGTTACAGCTTAACCTAACCTAACCCAAACTTCTACGCCCTGGTTGCAGGACCACCCACATGTCAAAAGCTCACCCTCAGCACGCGGCATTCCACCTTTGGTGCATGCAATCATTTCGTTGCGTTGTTTTTTTTATTATTATTATTATTTGTTATATCCGGTTGTTGAAGTGAAACGAAACTGCAGTCCGCACCCTTCGTAGTGTTAAACCATTTATTGATAGCTAATCTTCGCACTCGGAATAAAATTATGTTAGATCACATACACAAGAAAAAAACGCAAGGAATACAAGAAAAAGGAAAGAAAAACAAAATATAAAGTGTAAAAGTTTGTATCATAATAAACGAAGTTTTTTGGCGCGCTTTTTATAAAATACAGATTTTAAAAAACGTAAAAAAAAAGTCTCCCACTCTTGGTTGGTTTCGTTGATAAAATTTTGTAAAATAAGGCAGACTACTTATTTTTTTATTTGCCCCCAAAAAATATCGCGATAGTAAGGAACGTCACCAATAATGTGTGCAAGAGTAGTAGAAATAGATGGGCACTCGTAACCAGGGTTGAATGATATAGGCACACACATGTCTTATGGGTTGCTATGTTTTCTTATGACTGTTTAGTATTAATGGTCGAGCATGTCAGCCACTTAATGAAATGAATTAAACAGTTTACAATTGTGCTGGCAGATTGCATAAAATGACCAAAAATGGCTAATGAAATTACGATAAATCAAAAGCTTCCGGGGCTCTGCCCCGGACCCCACTGGGGGAGCTAACAGCGCTCCCCCAGACCCCCTAGCTTCTAGGGAAAAGTCGGCACATCTGTCTGATTCCCCCCCTCCAATTTTTGGCCTTCGCTACGCCCCTGCCCACCACCACCAACTAGGGTTGCCACATGTGTTTTTCCTTTTCCGTTTTTATTTGCAATCCAAATACCGTAAAAGCTTTTATATTAGCTATTTTGCTTTATGGCCAAATAAATGTTTTTATTTCTTTTTACTTGAAATCTAATTATGGGCTTGCTTTGTTTGTTCTGGTCCACCCCCCCTCCCCCACCCACCAACCAATCAACCAACCAACCATGGCTGTCATATGCTTTTGTTACTTTTTGGTTCTTATTTGAAATGCGAATAAAAGCTTTCTTTCCTGAGGTCAGGAATAACTTTCTTGATTTCTGTACTGAGGTCAGGGATAAGGGTTATAGTGACGGGGAATGGTTGTTGGACTTTAAAAAATTCGAATTCGGCGTGTAGCGTGTTTTTTTAAACACCCTGTATGATGCATGGGGGGAGGGGGACAGACGTGTCAGCTGCAGTGAATCAGCCCCAGTGAGCTTCAGTGAACAGCTCCAGTGAGCTGAGGTTGGGACAATGTTTTCACAACTGCAAGTTGCGGATTTACACCCTTTGGCCTGTCCCTACCAAGGCCGGGATGGGGCTTGCCTTAGAAGTGCCTGTGAGGGAGGTCACTTCTACTGGGTTCACACTGCAATGCGGACAGCCAGATGCAACGGGGCCAGCGTGCCACTTAAAGGTGATGGGTCCATTCTCTGGAGTAGTTTACCTGCATTTGTACCATTTCACTCAACGAGGCATGGTGTGTTGATGTGGGCCTTTTAACTGAGACCACGTTTTGGCTCTGGACCGGATGCCATTCGAGACGATTTGGTGTTCTGCCGAGTTTAGGATTTCACGTGGGCATCGAGCACATGACTGTGAGTGGACGGTGTCACGGGCCGTAGTGACGCGTCCGTGATACGGCGGAACTTCATTTGAACCATATCGGGAGGGACCTGGAGAAAGTGGTGGTAGCCCTCTTCGTGGGACCCCTGTAGACTGCACAGTACATTTTTTTCTGAATTTGCCAGTTCAGGGCGAACTGGAAAATTCCCCTCCCCACTGCAACGAAAGAAAACAGCCCAATATGCTGTTTAAGTCATTCTTGTGGGATGGGGGGGAAGAATTATCCCCCTTGCTCCCCCGCTAACCATGGTCCTGCTCCCTTCTAGGCACCCCTTGACACAACGTGTCCAGCTTTGCTTTCCCGCTTGCCTGGCCAGCGGAAAACCGTGCTTTTCTGCTGGATCCCGGGCCATGTTGGGATAGGTGGAAATAAGCAAGCTGATTCTGCAGCGAAAGGGGCCCTTTCTGGTCTTCTCGGAAGGGATCTCAGCCTTGTTCCCTCAGACGCCTTTCCAACTCTGCGTCTGAGGTTACACGCTTTTTGGCAAACCTTGTGGGACAGACAGGACGGTAATAAATTACGAGCTATTAAAGGCACTGTCGAGGAATGGCACTCGGCGTGAGGAGGTAGTGTTGGCCGTTTGCGCATTGGTCACACCCGACTTGCTCACCGTTTCCTTTTGCGGGGGGTTGAGCCTCTTGAATGTTATTGGTGTCAACGGCTACTTACGGTCCGGCACTTCCTTGTTGATTGTCGCCATCTTGATAATGTCTGTCGTCGTTTCCTTCCCCGCATGACATCGCGCCTCAATTGGGCGATAAGTCTGTCCTCCTGTCCGGTGTTTTTCAATTTTTGCAGGAGGTACAGATGTATGACAAGAATTAGATTAGGGGTTTGAATAATATCTATGTAATGTGTGGTGCAGTGGCAACCCGGACCACTGCACTGTGACTGAGGTTGTTGCTAATGACCAAGCTGTCGACGCGTCATTAACCCCCCCTCCCTTTAGGCAATGGTGGTTGGTCAGCATCGCTGTTGATGGAAATTCTTGCTACCTTGGTTCAGGATTCGACTTGACCCTCCTCCATTTGGACATAGCTAAAATAAAGGATAGCATTTTTAGACAGAAAGTGAAAACAAAATTGTATTGAAAATCTTAAGTAATAGTCTACTTTGGTTTTTTAAACTATTACTTACAATCATATTGTAAGTTGCAGCACAAATTCCCAGTTAGAAGTTGCACTACAGGCGAATTTTCGGTGATATCACCAGTAAAGTTACTTGTGAGTCTGTCACCTTCCTCAGGCCACTAAACTTTCACATGTCGTCCATTTTGCAGACAGTCGTTATAAACACTATTTGAAAATACCGTGCTTCTCAGTTGTCACTGGATGCGTCACTTGTCATCCTAGTGGACCTTGGTAGCCAGTTATTCCATTTTGAGGCGAGTCGACAGATCTGAAGTGACTAGTTTAGGCACTTGAGGATATGCTGGCTCCTGAGTATTCATGAGAGGCACACCTCCATTTTGAAAATGTTGGATTGCGATGGTTTCAACAGCTCGGAGGTGTGCTTCATTGCTAGTATTTGCCTTCAACAATATGCTTGTATTTAACCAATCTGTCTGGTGTTTGGTATATAATTCGTGCATTGCAATGCTGTTTCTACGGTCATTGCTTGTTGTAGCTGAGTAGTGTTCATTGAGACGTGTGCGAACTTGCCTTTTTGTTGCCCCTGTGTATACACTGGCACAGTGTTGACAGGGCACAGTATAACCAACATTTATGGTGTGAAGGATCGCTGGTGGAAGCAGCTCTACTGGGGATGGAGAGGGATCAGGAGTGAGAGGGGAGGGGGGTTGGGGTGGTTCAAAAGAGATGATTGTTGAGGTTTGACTTTAGAACCGGTGGCATACTTATGCGTGTGTGGGGGGTGGAGGGGGTGCTTTAGGGGAGGATTATCATGTAAGTTCAAAGATCCTGCTGGTGCTGAGGTGTCTCTATGGGATCGGGAGATTGAATTGGAAGCTCAATTTCAGGTGAGCGTCTTTGAAGTTTCTTTTTTTAGCATCTTTTTCAGGTTAGGAGGATTTGTCATATAGCATTGAATGTCGGCTTTGGCAAGTGCCTTTTGTATCTTCTCGCTAGCTCCTGCGATGTAACGAATTACTTCAATTGGTCGGTCGGAGGAGGATTCGGTTTTCCTGATTTGGGTTTCCATTTTTTGCTTCTTTTGATAGCCTCATTGATGAGCTTAACGGGAAATCCAAGTTTAAGGTATTTTTCTTTCTCTCGTTGGTAGTGAGGTCCGCTGCCAGTGGGTCGAAGGACCTGTAACGTACACGAAGCATTTCCTCGTAGAGGACGGCTCGGTGCTGTCTCTTGGGGTGTCCAGAATTGTATTGGATTCCACGATCAGTTTGGCTGGGTTTCTTAAAGGGATCCCAACGGACGTTGCCAGTGGTGGTTCGGGAGATGGAGATGTCCAAGAATGGAAGCGCCCCATTGACTTTTTTTTCACAAGTGAACGAGAGATCTTCATTCCAAGAATTTAGGGTACCGTCCAGAGCTTGTAGCATCACCGGTTTGGCGGCTGCGAATACATCGTCTATGTATCTCTTCCAGATTTTAAGGGTGGGGTGCTGGTTAGCTACATGTTCATCCAGAAATTGTAAAACAAGTTCTGTGAGTTTTGGAGAGCAAGAGTACCCCATGGGGGTACCTCTGGTTTGTTAATAGTCCTGGTCCAGGAGAGAGACGTAGATGTTCGCCAATAGCATCTTTAGTAGCCTTCTGTCTAGAGCATAGGCTTTTTTGTCGATCTTCTGTCGTTTTGCAGCTTCGTCAAATTTGCGGAGGATCAGGTGGTGTGAGAGGCTGGGGAAGAGGGAAACAACGTCAAATGATGCAAGTATTTCTTCTTCCTCAAGCTGAACGGTTCGGAGAGCGCTGATGAGACTTTGGGTATTGGCAACAGTGCATTTTCCCCAGATATATTTATCTAGCCTGGGAGCTAGGAACCAGTCAGCCTTCTGAGCTGGGCCTCTTTTGGCTGAGGTAATGATTCGGAGTGGAAAGCCCTCCTTGTGAACTTTTACCTGTCCAAAGACATGAGGGATAGGAGCATCTTCGTCGGCTTCCAGTTTGTCTGCTAGTTCTTGTGAGAGAAGTTTCTCGCGCACTAGTCTAGTGAGATGGCTGGAAACACATGAGTGCAAAGTTTTACCTAGTCTGTAGTTCAGAGACGAGTATAGAGCTCTATTTTCTAGCTGGGCTTTCACTTGGTCAACGTAATCGGTTGTGTCCACGGATCAGCACGGATCACAATGATCTTACCTACCACGGACATGGTCCAATTGCCGACACATAGCTTTTTGCACAACATGAAGCTGAAAAGCCCTCTGAAGTCCATGTTAAAGTTGCTGGACTAATGATGTAGCAAATTTTTAAAGTGTTGGTAACCCCTTCCATATCAGGACGTACGCCTGCACAATCAGTACGCCTGCACAAGCAGTTGGTGGCAAAAAGTTCAGGTGGGAAAAACAAGAAGCAAACATAGCTGAGTGGTTATGGGCTTGGCTTCCCAGCCAAGAAAGAGTACACAACATCGAAATTTGTAGTGCATGGGCCGAATTGTTCGAATGCTGTGTGTTTGAGATGCTGCACTTTTGAAGTGTGAAAGAAATAAGAGAGAAAAGCTTTGAATTCTTCTTAACTTTAAAAATGAGAGATTTTAAACAGCTTGAAAGGTGCATTACAGTGACACTCTTTCTTCCAAAAGAAACAACCATTTTTTATTTCGTTTGGTTAAACTACCTGTAGATTTCGGTTGAAAATAATAGTTCAAAGTAGTGGAATTGACTTTGAACGATTATTTTGAGTAAAAGTTAAGCCAAACAGTTCAATATTGTGTTAGCAAATGCTAGGTTTTTAGGTTTTTTTTTTCTCTCAAAGTCGAAGGTTATGTAGTTTGTTTTCATTTTGGTTATGTAGGCTACCAACTTTGGGATGCAAATTTGCAATTAATTTTATAAAATGTAGAAATTCAACCCAAATTGTTGCCATTTTATGTAGTACACCTTTACGCTTTAAAATATAAAACCTGTGGTACATTCTGGAGTAGATTGAAGGCTTGTATTTATTGTAAGTGAATTTACTTAATTCATTAAATAATTCACATTTAATTGAATTATTTATTTACAGGGAGAATATTAAAGAAATAGTGAAAATGCTGGTGAATATTGGCGCTATGGATCATGCTCTTTCCCTTGTCAATGAGTTTTCTTTGAAGGATCTAAAAGGAATGGTCAATAACGGCTGAAAATGAGGATCGTATTCATGATTTTAAAAGTTTTAATTCTGCTGTGGGGCGAGTGCGGACATTCCAAGATCTATTGACTCGTTTTGGCGCTGGCAACGTTTGAGTGCTCATCGTTACTTTATCATTAGAGTTTGTGACTGAGTCAGTTTTGTGAATCATTGTGTACATCTTAACTCATTTTCGTTTCCTTTGTATATAAATATGTACTGTAGTATTGATGAGTTAACGCATGGCGATGACGATCATTGTAACAAATGTTGTTTTTTGGGGGCACAATCAACTTGATATTCATACCAAGCTAAAAATGTAAGAAAATAATAAAGTGTTGCCGGCTTCTGACATTTGAAATGTTATGTGTGTATGGTACATACCGACTTTCCACAGAACTTACGATAATGTTAAGTGGTTTGACGTGTTCACTAGAGTTACTTACAGTAGGAGCTAACAAATGCATACACAGCCATAGAATGTGGGAGTGTCCCTGCCTGTATCATTCCATCCCTTGTTTCAAGGTCGTCTGGGAAAAAAGTCTTGGGCAAGTAGCCGATCCTATTGTACCATCCTATTGTACCATCCTATTGTACCATCCTATTGTACCGATCCTATTGTACCAAAGCCGATCCTATTGTACCAAAGCAATTCCAGCATCTGCGTGAACTGGCATTTAGTTGGAAAGTGAACTCTCAAGGCCGTGCTTAGCATTTTGGTGTTTACGAGTCGAAACATGCAATTTCTCCCCCAGTCAGCCTGGGCTTAAAGAATCATCTCCTTAACCAAAGCTTTGTGGTCGTGGAACTTTGTTGCATGTGGAGCTACTTCATGCCTAGACTAACCATAGTACAAGTGGTATTTTCGTACCTATGTATTAAGTCATAAAGTATACAACGCAATGGCCACATGTACTATGCTCAAAACTTCTATTGTAGGGTGGTTAGTTTCTTGTGCCAGCAGTGATTCCTTCCACAAAGCCATTGTTACAAAAAGAATAAAGAAGAAAGAGCTGGTAAAAGCTCTTATGGTCCTTGTCATGAATTCTGAATAATGAACCATTGTTACAAAGCTTTTGTTGGTAGAACCACAGACACCATTTTTGCAAGTTTGGTCAGTAAAGCTTTGTTTATTGCTTGATTGGCGCTCGTTTTACAGCTGTAATTTCTTCCTGCCCAATCCTTCCTCCTCCGACATAACTTGGTAAAGGCAAGCCTTGTCCACTCAGCTGCAGGGAGACACTGGTATTGGGGTCAATAGCGTCAGTTCAGCTGTTCATTTTGTTAGCCAAGCTTACCATTCGTGATATTCTTAATTATCCGAAAAATAATTAACCAGAAACTGATTTTTAATCTTTAGGAAAAGGACCACTGAGAATGTTATAAAGAAATGTTTTCTTTTTTCATTTGGTATCTAACTCATTCGGCAACATCCTAGTGGGAACTCAACAAATGGATTTCCACTCCCTATTTTTAATATTAAATTCGAAGGTCAACAAACATAGATTCTCGAACTGTTTTGTTTTATTATCATTGTGATTAAATCTACATGCAGTTTTTAGGGCCGACTGTTTTACGTTGCATTCGTTTGAAATCATTATGATTGACTGAATCATTTCTATTGTCTGCTTCGACTTCGTTACAAAGTAGTAAGATTGCGATAAGTCTTATTAAAGTTTACATAAATGACTGCCTTACTCACACTAATAATAAATTGGAAAACAAAAGCGAACTCGTTCGATGCCTAAGGTAAGGTTTAACTGATCCGAAGTCAAAACAGCAAAGGAACACAAATAAACTTTCCTGTAAGGTTTCAGATACTGCAGTGTTGCTGTACTGTTTAGTCCACTTGTGACTTTACTACTGTATTCAAATGTTTTTACCATTTTTAGTTTTGCACCCGACAGATCAGCTAATGATGTTGACTAAACGATGTCGCTGGAAAATGTTTAAAACTTAGTGTGTTTAGCACAGCTCTAGAGGTAATTGAGGGTTCGTGCGAGCCTTTGAAAACCTGAAAATGTCCTGGAAAGTAATAATAACTTCCTTGCCTGGAAAAGTGCTTGAAAATCTTGAAAAATGTGTATCATCAGTAGGGTGATGAACGGAAAGTAGGCAATGTGACTGAAGAACACTGAAAAATATAGCCAGGAAACTAGTCGAGTGTGCAGCCTTATATTATTCTTCCTTTGTTTGGGCATGAAAAGTATTAAAATTTTGGCTCTGGCTGTATATTGTATTTACGTGTATAATGGCTGTGTATAGCAGTAAGGTTTCACGTGGGATGAATATATAAACAGTACAGCAACTCTGCAGTATCTAAAACCTTAACTCCCTAACACCCTCAACCACTTGACCAATTAGAAAAGACCGTATGGAAAGGGCACATATACAGAGCAATACCTGTAAAATGAGCTAAGAACCAGATTTATAGGACAAATAGTTTGATTTGTAGAGATCGTATCAGAAACTTGTCATGCCAAGAACAAGAAGCCAAAAATGAAAATCACATTTCCAGCTCAAGTCCAAATGTGTCAAATCGGAAATAAATAAAAATTCGGACACATGTTCATCAAGCCCAATAAAACTTTTATCCTAAATTTGAGAGGAAAATCAATAAAAGACAGCAGAGAAATTCAAGACTGAAATTTCGGCTTTAACATGGGAGGTTGAAAGACCTTACAGTAAAGGCTACCGCAAACTGATGCAAACCTGTTTCCTTGGCCTTTTGAACTTAAAACGTCAGGTATCCTGAGCAGGAACTGAAACCTTGAGCTTTGAAACCAAATATCGATTCAGTTCCACCGTAGGCAGCCCGACATTCAAGGCCAAAAGTCGGAGGAAAAGAGGTTGCCAACACATCTTAACCTGATAATTTTAGCATTACATTCCTCGAATGTGATGTTCCCCTGGAGGTTTCTTTTGCTGTGCAGTCGCCTGCTTGCATACCCCTGCTGCGCATGCGCATGGCAGTCCTCCCTTGCAAAAGCGACAGCGTGCACGCTGTCGGCATTCATTTTCCTCCAGCGTACGTGTCGTTTAACGACTCCACGTCGCCCCCGTTCCCCATCTTTCGTCTGGTTCAGGATCTCCCTTCGCCCGTGTACGGCTTACCTCACTGTCAACTGCCGAAGTCCGTACACAAGCGGTCAATGTCAACCTTCTCCGATGCTCATCACCGTTCCGGCTGGCGGCACCCGCACCCACGACATCCCTCGGCTTTCGGACGGAAACACGCCCGAGTTGCCGAATGGCCTACCATCACCGGTTTCTGCCGAAGTCCGTATGCAAGCTGCCGACGTCAACCCTCTCGGACGCTCATCGCCGTTCCGGCTGGCTGCACACGCAACTGCGGCATCCCTTTAGCTTTGGCTTTCGGACAGAAAACACTCCCTCTACTGACTTCCGCCTCGACGGAGCTCTAGTTCTTTCGGCCGCTTCCCGTATCAGATTCCCGGATGTACCGCATTGCAGGCAACCCGTCTTGACTCACGTTTCAGTTTCAATTGTTTCCAACAACGATCGAACTTACTACCGTGCTTTGACCACACGATGTCACCTCGATCAAGTTTTCCAAAGACTTCCTGTTCTCCACCACTTGTCTCGACCAGAGCTACCCCTTGTCTCGAGTGAACTTCTGACAACATTTTTCTGTCCATTCTGCTACTTGTTTCATTCTTGGCTAAATCCCACGTTTTGAGTGAAGACCCAAGTTGGAAGCCATCTACACTCCTGCCGCTTGTCTCGACCATGGCTCACCCCACGTATCGAGTGAAATCAAGTCAACAGTTGCGGTCCACTGCTGCTCGTCTCACTCGTGGCTAAATCCCACGTTTTGAGTGAACAACCAAGTTGGATGCCATCGACACTCCTGCCGCTATTCTCGACCGTGGCTCTCCCCACGTATCGAGAGAAAATCAAGCCAACAGTTGCTGTCCATTGTTGCTCGTCTCATTCGTGGCTAAGTCCCACATTTTGAGTAAAGGACCAAGACGGAAGCCGTCTACACCTCCTGTCGCTTGTCTCGACCGGGGTTGACCCAACGTGTTGAGTGAAAATCAAGTCAACTCTTGCTGTCCACTGCTGCTCGTCTCACTCGTGGCTAAATCCCACGTTTGGAGTGAAGTACCAAGACGGAAGACGTCACACCTCTTGCTACTTGTCTCGACCGAGGTTGACCCCACGTCTCGAGTGAAAATCAAGTCACCTGTTGCTGTCTACTGCTGCTCGTCTCACTCATGGCTAGAACCCACGTTTGAGTGAACCAAGACGGACGCCGTTTGCACCTCTTGCTGCTTGTATCGATCGTGGCTGACCCCGCGTCTCGAGTGAAGTCACCTGTTGTTGCTGTCTACTGCTGCTCGTCTCGCTCGTGGCTAGAACTCACGTTTGAGTGAACCAAGATGGACGTCGTTTGCACCTCTTGCTGCTTGTCTTCACCGTGGCTAAGCCCACGTCTCGAGCGGAAATCATGACAACAGTTGCTGTCCTCTGCTGCTCGTTTCATTCGTGGCCAGAACCCACGTTTTGAGTGAACCAAGAAGGAAGCCGTTCGCACCTCTTCCTGCTTGTCTCGACTGTGACTGACCCCACGTCTCAAGCTAAATTCAAGTCACCATCTACCGTCCAAGCTGCTGCTCGTCTCAGCGTGGCTAAAATATATATATAAAAAAAACCCAACGTTCTGAGTGAAGTCTCCACGCTTTGGGGGAGGAACCAAGTCGGAAACGGCCACGACTGGATTCAAGCCTCGTGTAAAACAAGACAACAATGGCCGTCCACACTGATGTTAGTCTTATCCAAAACAAATCGTCTTTTTCACTGCGAAAAATCCAACACCTATCAACTTAACTTAACAGCCTCGAAGCTGCTGGATGGCCTCCTCAGTGATCCAACCTTGCATGTGCATGCACGGCACTCCCTATACGAATGCTGCTGGCAGGGCGGCCGCTCATCTTTCCTAGTTCTTCTCCTTCGTCCGAAAACATTGTGAGCCCCTCCCTGGGACTGCTCCACCTTCCGTTAGTCCAGGGTGGTGTTTCACCCCCGCCTTTTGGTTGGAACCATGGCCTCCCATGAGTTCATCAACAGGACTGAACACACCGCCTTTCGGCCGAACCACTCCTGTTTTCGGCTACTTTGGTCTACCATCCTTTGGCTGACTACGCCTTCAGTAACCAGCCCCATCACTGCTCGTCATACAGGAAAGCCGTCGCTCCCTACACCCTGGGCCCACCTACGCCCGTCACCTATAGTGAAGCTCAACACATCATCCAGGACACCGTCCGAAAGATGCATAAAATCCTGACGCATCCACCATCGCGTACGTCGTCTGCCTGTCGCGCCTGCCTTGTCTTCCTGCCACGAAGGACGCAAACGCAGTGCTTATTCTCCTCCTAGTGCCTTCAAAAAACGTAAGACCGCCTCTCCTCCGTGACATGAAGGACTTTCACTACCGACCCCTTTGGCACCGCAAGCGCTCCTTTCGTCCGCTCCACTTTCGGCCGGCAGAAGAATCCATTTCCCGGAAACTCAGCCGTTGATCCGTCTCCACCGCTCGCAGCACTATTAAAAAACCGTCGCAGAGACAGTTCCAGTCTGCTTCTTAGACAAACCTCGCAGTCTGCTGACGTTCCCGTCATTAATCGAGGCCTCAAAACCGGATTTGGCTTCGCCCTCCGGGTCAAGATCTACAAACCACACTTTTTTCTCGGCCAACCTACAACCTCACTCACGTGTTTTCTCAGGAATGAAAGCTCCCTCCTCGGCAAAGGAGACCCCCTCATCCTCGACAAGGAGCCACCAACCCCATGCCCCGACCGTGAGAACAGCTTCTTTCGTCCGCTTGGAGATGGAGCAACCAACCCACACAACTTCGACACTTACCCCGAATTCGAATTGCTGTGCAGTGCGGTCAATATGGATTTCGGCACCACTCTTTCCATTCCGGTGAAAGCTGCCGTTCCCATTTTCACTCTTTACGTTAACATCAAATGCCTTCGGCTGAACCTCCGCGCCGCCTCACAAGTCGACGTTCTCAACACGACTGTCAATGCCTAATGGAAATTTTATTTTGCGGACGTAAACCCAGAAGATATGCGGGAACCTTTCATCCCTTTTTTCGCAACTATTTCTGAAAGCAAGCTTCGCAACCAATCTCTCCCTGAATTGGGCACCCAGGGCCCTATTCAACAATACCCACCTCCTTTGGGAAATTGCCCTTTCGTCCGCCAACAAATTGTATGTTGCCATACGGCACTGTCTCTACAACCAACCCGCCCACGAGTCGGACATCTCCTTCCGAAGCCTCATTGTGTCTCTGACCCACTCTGAGACATCAAAATCATACCGTTCCTTTGAGAAGATCAGGCAATCAAACCTCCCGCCCTTCGCCAAACGACAGGAACAAAGCTACGGCCACAACGCCGCCAATCCATCCGAAATTTAACTCCTACTTTCAGCCGAGAAACCAACAGCCCTTTCGGCCCGTTCCCCCTTGCTCCCGCTTCGGCCAACGCAACCAACAGGAGCGAACCGCAACTCCTGATCGCCGCAGCTCCTCTCCTGCCTTCCATCCGGCGCAAGCCTTCGCCTCTTCTTCCCAACTTGACACCGTCCGAAAGTTACCTCCTTCTTTCAGCCGAGAAACCAACAGCCCTTTTGACCCCATCCCCCTCGCTCCCGCTCCGGCCAACACAACCAGCAGGAGCGATCCACAACTCCAGTCTGCCGCAGCTGCCACTCGTCACCAGGGGGCAGGAGCTCCTTTCATTGAAACCACGACGCCTCCCGCCTCTCCTGCCTTCCAGTCAGCGAAAGAGTCCACCTCTTCTTACCAGCTTGACAGAAACTCAACACGGAAATTCTATCCTTCATAAAACACGGCTTTCGGCCGACACTCTTGCTTCAACCGTCGCTAACATCCTTTTCCCCGTAAAAGCTCTCCCTTCCATCCACGCAAGGCCTTAATACCCGATGTCTCGAAGCTCCTACGGAAAGATGCAATCGTGGTCTGCCACAAACCAGGACCAGCCCTTCAACCGACGGTTCCTTTCACTCATCCAATTTCTTCGGCCATTTGGCTCCGAGGAAAACCCAACGCCCGACTTAAACCAACACAGGGGTTTCTTCAAACTTTTCGAAGCTCACCGCAACTCTGCTTGCTCCGCTCGATTGAATAGAAATGACTACTAGTCGTATAACAACCACCCGGGTCCTTCCACTGTCCAACCTTTAGGGGAAAAAAAACTGACAAGAAGGAAGGAACCAACTTCTCACTGTCTCGCATTCTAACGTATGGAACCACATAAGAGTTATAACATTCAGGACAATCGCCACATCGTTTACTGCCGACAAAGCCTTCCGACCGAAGAAATCCTCACGCCAGCATCTTAAGGGAACCCATCCACCTCCACGTCACACAACCTGACGCAAACGTCGTGAATATAAACAGACTACACTGGCTGCGACCTATTGTTGCAACCTGTACAGTAGTCAATCCCGCTTAAGCACTCAGAACGAAGCAGAAGCAAGCCAACCACGATGGAAGCTAACCATTCACGATGGAAACATACCAACCGGTGTACAGGACAAGTGACCAAACTTCGAGGTTCATCATCCGTTCTGAACAAAGTGCGAAGTTTTCTACAACTTTTGGGGGACAGCCTGCTTGCATCCCGGGGCACCCGTCACCAACTCTGACGAGGTCTCCTGATAATGCTAAAATTATCAGGTTAAGATGTTTTGGCAACAAAGAAAGAACATTTTGCCGGCCCCCAACCAGGCCGGCTAAAAATGGTTTCTTTTTGCCTAAAACATACTTAACCTAACTCCCGCCCTGCCTTCCCTCTTGAGATACCACCTGACATAATGAGAGTAAAATAAATGCCGATAGCGTGCACGCTGTCGCTTTTATAAGGGAGGACTGCCACGTGCATGCGCAGCAGGGGTATGCAAGCAGGCGGCTATACAGTAAAAGAAACCTCCAGGGGAACATCGCATTCGAGGATGTGATGCTAAAATTATCAGGTTAAGTATGTTTTAGGCAAAAAGAAACCATTTTTAGCCGGCCTGACTGGGGGCCGGCAAAATGTTCTTTTTTAAATTTCACAAGCATTGCGCGCCACCAAAAATCTTCGACTCCAGTTTTTTCTTCTTTTTTTTTTATGTGCTATCTTGCTGTGTAACGTGATGGGTTCATTCAAACGTTTGGCATATTTATCAGTGGCTTATATAATTTTTAGAAAAGAAACGCTGCCCGCACAGAAAATATTTTTCTTCCCGAGAAACAACTTTCCTTTTTTTAAATAGCTTAACCGACGCCATTTGTCTTTCTGTACTACTATTAATTCTTACTGCACAAGAAAAAAAACTAGTATAGCATGATTGAAATAAGAAATTTCCATGTGGACAGGTGGTACCCCTCGATATATGTCATTTATTTAATAAATTTTCGGTGACACACATGGCACTTCGTCATAACACTACGCAGTAAAGCAAGTATGACAGTAGAGCAAAATAACTTAGGGCTATCCCGGAACTCTCATAACAGGGCCTGAAATCGGCCAACAATGGTGGTAATGTGGTGGAATGTTGTCCCCATTGTTATGCCACACGAACGGGCTTGGCTATGGGAGGGATTATTTACTTGGAAAGAATTCTGTAAACTTAACGTTTCGTCTTACCTAAACTTGCAAAAAAGATTGTACTACGTTCACCAGTGACGGTGCTAAGTGTGGGCTTGGGTGGGTGATGACCCCCCTCTCCAACCCTAACACTCAGGTCACCACCAGAAAATAAAACAATAAAAAAAACTTGCAGACTAAACTTGAAATCAAATGAACAAACTTAGCTTTCATTCAATTTATTTTTCACAATTTAACTTTTAATTTTCTTTAAATAAAATAAAAATAGAAAACACCAGACGATATTGGAAACCACACTTGTTGCATGTGTTAATTATAACCGTAGATAAATCCAAGATATGGGCGCAATTAGGCTTACTGATTTTTTTTTTGGGGGGGGGGGGGGGCCGGGATGCGAATGACAATGACCGAGAGACAGCTTTAATACCAAAAAACGTAAAAGCCATTGTTGCAGCCATGTAATATAGATTTTATGCCATCCGTACTTTCATATGCTCTCAGACGTAGAATCAATTTGTCTGACGGTGGGGGAGCATAATGTTGTTCCTCACACCTCATTTGCAGAATTTGACTATATCCGTGGTAAAATTACACTTCTATGTTGTTGTTAGTTTGTCTTTTCTAATTCTTAATTCTTATTTTGATGCCCGTATTAACAAATTCCAGTTACGTTAAGCAAGCAAACTACCGTTATCATTAAATAAACACTTATCTGCAGCTTCGGGTCTCATTAAATTTCCGTAAGTAGACGCCACTGTGAGGCAAAGTGTGTAAGAATAGGCACAATCGTGAAAATTTAAAATAGTAGACCTACCAACATTGTCCCTTGAATTCGCAATGTGAGAAGAAGAGTATAGAGCAACAACTAAATTGTCTACCTAAATTGTCCCTTTTGCCGTCGTGGGGCAGTTAGCCCTGTTTAGTTTTGTGATCCCTAGAAACTAAAAAAAAAAAACCAGCAACAACGAAAAAAGCCAGTATTATAACCACATTGTTTGTGTTGATGATGTAGGCATTTTGACCGACTGCCGATTGATTAATTGTTCATTTGTTGAGCTTATAGTGCTAAATACCATTCGCTCACAGACTGTGCTAAACTTTTAACCTACCGTAACATTAGACCAAATGCCCTACGGAAGGCCACACAGCAACGGCAACGGCCGGCTGCTTATAGCGAGACAACAATGGCGTTTAAACAATGCATTTTTCCTACTCGTCAATTCCTTAAGTCTGGTCTAACAATCGCAGACTAGCAAAGGAACCATCACCCAGCTAATTAAAGTTAGTACATTGCACATGTGGCCGCCTGGGGTTGAGATCCAGAATAAAACATGGAACATGCGGTAATATTATATTGGCCACTCCCCTTTAAACCCTACGGGCTCTCGTTTCTGTTGCTGCTGCTAATACGGATGTGCTCCATAGACAAGTTAGCTAGATAGCTTCTATAGAGTCTTTTTACCCAAGCCAAGTCCCTATGGCCTCCTAGCACAAACGGATCCTCTCCTTTCTCCCTCCCTGTTGCAAATTTTCTCTTTGTGGGACGGCACAGCCTCTACACACGTGGCCTTCCTACTCCTACTGTGTTTGGTAATCTGCAATGCACGACATCCACGATGTAACCATGTTGACCTGTGCCCTGTCGACGCCCTTGCTATCATTATTGTTATTGTTTCCCTTACATTGTTTGTTTGCAATGCCATTGTTGCCAATTTGAGCCATTGTGCCTACCTCCTCTTCCTCCCTATTCACTGCTCTATATAATTTTAGGTCCACTTCATCCAGTCCAATTATTTCCGCCAACCTCCACACTTCCACATGTTTTCTTGCTTAAACGTTCTCGAGATCTCTTCCTGTGTCAGCACACCCTTTTTCTTTAGCGACAGCAAGAACTGTCGTACCGGCCGCGCCATTGTAACAACATGCAATAAGCATTTCTAATGTTCCGTTTTTTCACAAATAAAAATCGGTGGACAGTGGATACTGTATACATGCAGTGGCGGATTTAGGTGGGTGCGCCAGGTGCGACCACACCCCACCTTCGGTGCTAAAGAAAAAAAAAACATTCTCGGAAAAAAAAATTGGTTATGACGTTTCTGCCGTGTTTACTTGCCCAAGAATGACAAAAAGAAAAAAAAGTAATAAATTACAGGGTTTTCAACTTAGCCCTAAAGGGGTCACAGTAGATGAGTCTCCTTCTTCCCAGAAAGAAGCCCACGCGGAAGAAGACAAGAAAGGGATCGTTCACAAATTACGTCTTGTAAGGATACACAATACGCTAATCTGAGAAAGAAAGAAAAGACAACTGCTACGACTTGGTATCGAACCCAGGACTTTCCGTTTACTAGCCGAGAGCTCTAACCACTGCGCTACCGGGGCGGGTACTGGCTTCAGGCTCCAGCCGAGTTAAGTAGCAGTTCAATCTTACATACAAGGATGGAAAGCAACTTTGCTTCTTGGCCTCCACACTAGAAATAATAATGCAACTAGTAAATAAAGAAAGAAATCCAAAGGTAAAGGGTGATTTCTTTATTTATTTACTACTTGCATTATTTCTAGTGTGGAGGCCAAGGAGCAAAGTTGCTTTCCCTCCTTGTATGTATGTTTGTGATCTCTAGGTCACCACTGAGAAAGATTGAACAGCTACTTAGCTTGGCTGGAGCCTGTAGCCAATACCCGCCCCGGTAGCGCAGTGGTTAGAACGCCCGGCTAGTAAACGGGATGTCCTGGGCTTGAGTCCCAGTCGGGGGGGCAGTTGTCTTTTCTTTCTTTCTCAGACTAGTGTATCATGTATTCTTACAAGGCCAGTCTTTAATGCAGACTGCTTGCTTCATTTACCCTTTACCTTGTGATTTCTTTCTTTATTTAACGAACGTAGCACTTGGCGTAACCCATCCCCCCCCCCCCACCTGAAAATCCGTAAGTAATTTTTGGATAAATTAGTTTTTATAAGATTTGGTTAGTAGAGGGACCTAATGACCAGTCAATTTGAAAAAAATAAAAATTTCAAGTCGTAAACAGAAGTTACAAAAATCATTTAGCTAAACGAATTTAGAGAAAAATTAAGCAAAAAAATTATTTAGCGAGAATTAATGGTTACGTGCCACTTCGTCATACTCCACTACCCACTCCTAACACATTTTCGCAACTCTCCCTCCCTCCTCAACGGCATCAAAATTGGGCGGCCGACATGACTGAGTGACTTTACTTTTTCAATGTGGGCTTCGGGAAGCCAGTAGAATTGTTTCCGCGATTGTTGCCACGATACTAAAACAATCCAGAATCAACTACTCATCGAGATGACGCATGCTAAATCCAGAAATACGCTAATGTGTTACCATCAAATAATAATCCTGGGACAAACCTTCGGCGGAACCTAAACATAAGTATCCATTTCTAATGTTCAGTTTTTTCGAAAACAAAAATCGGTGGACAGTGGACACATATAAAATGGAAGCGAAAAAAGCCAACAAATTAACTGAGCAAAAAACGGTTTCGCCGTTTTAAAAAAAAACAGAGCTCGTATCCCCATACTCGCAGCCCTGAAGGCACGAATAAAAACGGATTAGACTTCACTCGAACGCAACGAACTATAATTTGAACTCCAATTCGCAAAACGTAAACCCACAAACGCACACAAAATAGACGCCATAAACAGCAAAACGCTACAAAACTGAAAGATAAAAATGCATACAAAAAATGAATTCAAATTATAGTTCGTTGCGTTCGAGTGAACTCTAATCCGTTTTTATTCGTGTACCTTCAGGGCTGTGAGTATGGGGATACGAGCTCTAACGCTTTTTTTTTCTAAACGGCAAAGCCGTTGTTTGCTCCGTTATCCTAATTATTTTGCACCACCTGAGAAAGCACCACATTGTTTTCCATCTTTGCAAGAAATCCTGTGACAACAGCAACAGCAGAAAGAAGTTTTTCTACACTAAAAAGATCAAAATCTTACCGTGGTCAACAATCACGACCAATGACAACTATAGGTAACAAGCCTTGTTTTATTAAATATTCATCGAAACACTCTAATGTAAATCCACCCAAAACCAAAACTGGTATAAAAGCCGCTAAGTTTCCAAAAAGGGTCGGCCTTTGAAAGTAGTGATATCATTCAACCAGGGAAACGCCGACAAGGTTAATCCTATTCGCCAATTTAATCGCACCGAATAATACTTTGGACGTTATATGAAAGCTTGAAGATTGCTACCGCTAGTAGCAATCTTCAAATTTTCATTTAACTTCCGAACTATTAGTAGGTGCGATTAACTTGGCTAATATGATTAACCTTGGCAGCCTTTCCCTGGCTGAATGATATCACTACTTTCAAAGGCCGACCCTTTTTGGAAACTTGGCGGCTTCTCTCATACCAGTTTTGCTTTTGGGTGGTACATATTAATTTCTACTAACTTACACTAACTTACTCTAATTACAGTTTATACCAAAATGTCCAGATACCATTGCAGCCCCTCAAGACCACTGCAGCACCGTAAACCGCCTATTATAATACAAACAATGGTTATAATAATAATTTTGCACTTACGCGCCACTTCAAGGCTACAAGCTTCTAGCTGCAACCCCTATTTTAGAAAAAGGCCCTTCCCCTTATGACGCTTTACCTGTCTGCCAAAATTTAGTTTTGGCAACTTTGCGTAGTGAGCTGTACAGGTGTCTTTACCCTATGAGAATTACCATGGGAGCCTGCGGATTAGCTAGTTACTAGTAACACAAATCAACCCTATTGAGGGCACTTTTTCTCCATAGCGAACACGTTCCTACATTTTAATGTTGAGGTTTTCTTCGTTACTGGACCCAAGAGACCTGATTCAAACGATTTGCAAAAATTTCTACTGCATGGGGAATTTACACCAGTATGCTGAAATCGAGTATAAGCTTGTTTCAGTTAAAAAACACAGACTGCTAGTGCAGCCGCCGTTTTTTTCATCAACAATCAATCTTTTAACAATCGGATGATCTACTGTTACTTGGCGTGTGTCTAGATAACGTAAAAGACAAGTTTGCTAGGAAAGGCAATCGTCGTTTGGATTTTGTTTTGTAAAGCTGCAGTGACAGTCTGCAATAATTATCATCATCATCTACATAATAAGGTCGTTGAAATAAGTATAAGTAAACAATCACTTTAATCGCTTTTCATTCTTCGTGCACGTGTTATGTCTTTGCTACGGTGCCTATCAATTTCGTCTAAAACGTTGATTGTTGATGGGTAAAATGAAAGAATCCGTGTTTCAGCTAAAGGCATATAGTTTCGAATCAAACTAAGCCACGTTGTAAATTTTGAGGCCTACTGGCATCGAAATTGGCACCTAAACACGATGGAATGGCTTACTTATTTCGTAAATTCGGCCTTTCACAACTGAGCTGAATTGTTTCAATTCAATTTGTTTATCATGGGCCTCGGCCCTAAGCCACGCACCCAAACCGATGCTAAAATGCCATCTACCAAGCAGCAAATACGTAACACCAAGTACCAAACACCAAGCTTCAAACTGCACACTAACAATTACTGCGGGGCACAAGGTTTATCATTGCTATCTTGCAGAGTGGCCGGCAACAATAAGGCCTGTCCAACTGAAAACAAAACAATAATGAGGCATTGTTTTGCCGGGCGATTTGCTTTCTGCCTCTCCCAGAAGCAGCCAGGCTAAAGATTTAAACACCAACCGTCCGTACAACGGACTTTAGCAAGCAATACAACATTATTAGCCGGCGCAATTTTTTTTCACACAACGATGCTGGAAAATGCATCGACGTGCCAATTTTTAAACGTCACGGGATGCGTCACGGATGCGCTGATTGAGTGAGCGAAGCGAACGTAAATCAGCGTTTGTTAGCCAGTCCACGCAAAAATTGGATTGAACAAATTTAATTCGATGAAAGCGTTTGTTGGCCAGTGAGTACAAATTTGGGATTGAAGAAACTTAATTCGGTGAAACATGGACATACACATGAGTAACCAAACCGTGCCAGTGTTGCAAACGGTGGATCCAAGACCAGCCATGCATAGCACGGGCTTCCTCTAGTTTGAATAAAAAGTGAGTTTTGACAGCTTTGAGAAATGAAATCATTAAAAAAAGTGTATTTTAAACAAAGGGTATTTTTTAATAGTCGTGTTCCATGCCAGTACTGAGGAAAATTCGCAAAGATTTCAAATTGCTTCCAATGTGAAGAGAAAAAAAAAGTATCCTAGTATTTACGCATTAGTTTCTAAAAATTCGCCGAGTCGAGGTATTGCTAGCTTTAATAATTTACCTTTTGTGAAACCGGAAAATCATGCACTCCAGAAGCCATAAAATGACCTCAAATTCTTAAAATTTAAAAGCTTCTGGGGTTCCGCCCCAGACCCCCTAGCTGGCGTAGAGTAGCAACCCCCCTTTAGAAATTTCTAGATCCGCCACTGTATACATGTACTCTATACTGTAAACATGAATTTATGTATTCATGAATATACATGTATTCATTATGTATTCATGTATACGTGTACTCTATACTGTATACATGATAGACCATTACATGGCATTTACAATAAAAAGGTAGCAAAGAAACAGTGACGGCGTCAGGGCTGAATTGTTTGGGGGGGCCGACAGAGGGCACACCTGGAAACAGAGTGGTCCGAGGATTTTTTTTCAAGGCAACCACATTACGCACTTTTATTCCGTTTAATTCAACCTAATCGTAACCTAAGATTCAGTACAGTACAATTTATTTGTAAAATAAGCCCCATAAACACACAAAAGAAATTAGGCTACACATATACTGCAAAGTTGCTAAAAAAAATATATACCTAAATAAAATAAACTAGAAAAATAAAAGGTCTGTTTATTCATTTGATTTCAAGGTTAGCCTGCAAATATTTTTTTATTATTTCATTTTTTGGTGGTAACCTGAGTGTTCGGGTTTGGGGGGGGGGGGGCGGCGGGGCAGCCGTGAAATATTTAGGGGGCCATGGCCCACCCTAGCCCACCCCTGGCGCCGTCACTGCGAAGAAAGCCAACAAATTATCTAAACGGAAAACGGCTTCCCAGTTTAGAAAAAAGTATTAGAGCACATATCCCCATATCCACAGCTGTGAAAGTACACGAATAAAATGGGATTCGAGTTCGCTCGAACGCAACAAACTATAATTTGAACTCCCAATTCCAAAAAAAAAAGATTGTGAAATGCCAGCCTTCATGCACATGCATGCGTATACAAAATAGATGCCATAAACAGCAAAACGCCAAAAAAATTAAAAGATAAAAATACGTACACAAAATTAGCACGTAATTACAAGAACCTAACCTAACCTTCAAACAAACACTGGGAAGAAACTGCCTTAACTTGGAGTCTGCTTGTTTCACAAATTAAAAATTTATACAAAGCACACATATAGCCACTCACACGAAACAGACTTAAAATAGAAAACGAGAAACGCAGACGATTATATACAAACAAGGATGTACTACACTACATTAGTAATTCAACGTGAAGTTGTATGGCAAAATAAAGAATAATGTGTAATTGGTGTATGCAGTTGTAACGTCAGACATACCAACAGGACACTGCTAAAAAATCTGAATGCATGGTGTACTGAAGAATATCTACTATATTGCACATTATATTAAAAACAAATGTCTCGTAACTTTTGCTATACGATACGGCAAATGAGCCAGAATCTTGTGTGCGACGATGCAATCACTGACCAGATAAGTTATCATCGGACGCTGATATCGGTTTTCTTACAAAAAAACAAACAAACTGAAAACTTCGTTGTTTTACAGTTTCCCGTTCCCTTTGTTCTTGTTCATCAGACGTTTACATTTTCTAACTGCTTATGCAATATGCATATAATGCATAAAGCCGTTATTGAAATACAGTCTGGGAGAAAAAGGGACTTGCGTCGTGAGCTATTGTTAAATGACGTCACATCCCACTCCAGTCGTTTATTTGAACGGGTCATGCCTATCATCTTTAGCGTCTGGCCAGAAGTGACTGAAATATTAGTCGATTTTTCATGATTTCGATTAGAAGACATGCCAGCAAATTGTAGACATTGTTATTGAAATGTTTATGGTTAAATCATTTGCATATGAAGGGTTGTATGTCCTTGACTAAAAATGTTTGCTAATTATGTTTCTGTATGGAAAAATGTTGAACCAGAACTGGCCCAGCTTATTTCAGGTTTGACAACATGCACAGAAAACAGAATTCTATCTGTTGTTGGGCCATTGACGATCCACTGAAAAAAATAATGGCGGCTACTTTACGGTTCGCCGGGAAGGCTGTCCTAGATTCTACGCGTATTGGCAATTCGGGTAATTATGTGGCTCCTGCTCATCAGGTAATTATTACATAATCGATTATTTAGTGTTAACAGTTTGTTGTAGATCAATTCAACAAACGTGTGAGGCAACGGGATAGTGCATACGAGGTGCGTAGCTAACGGAATAAAGGCAGAATTATAAATTCATTCCACGATCACTTTCGATAGTAAAATAAACAATAGAGGGAACAAGTTTACTTTACGCAGCTAATGGGAAGAATAAGGGCTCCTCACCGATTGGTCTCTCGTTGGGCTAGAATGACGTAAAATGATCAACTGAACAATATTTTTCCATAAAATATTTAGAGCAAAGGCTTCGTTTGGCCGTCAGAAATTAATGAAAGCCGCACTCTTTGTGCTGACGACGAGAGGCCGTTTTCTTCCCATGTTCCCAGCTGATATTTTTTCCCGTAAACAGTTAAAATAGATGGGTTGTTATTGTCAGTTTCGTGTGGTTTTGTTGTTATAGTCGGTTAGGTTAGGTTAGGATCCGGCTTCGGCATTTTACTTGAGGTAATGAACTGTTTGGGGTTTGGCGTTTCACTTGCTGGACTTTCGCCCAGTTTCATTCTTTCCGGCGCGGTGCTAACTTTGGACCTTCACCACGGCCAAAGTGCATTTGCCCCAAAAATGGAAGAGGTAAACATTACTTAGCAGGTAATTTTTAATCCATTAAAAAAAAAATCGGACGAGAGCCCATTTTCTTCTCAAGTTCCCTTTACGCACATGGCCCGAAATTCGAGAAAAGAGAAAAAAAAACCTACCTTTAATTTTCACGGAATGCACTACAAATTGATCCCAAATTGCGGAAACTCGTTAAAATCATCATTAACATTACCTAACCAATTAACTGCCCCAGTATGAAATGCCAAACCCCAACCAGTTAACTACCTCAGTATGAAATGCGAAACCCCGAACTTACCTAACCTAACTGACAATAACAAAAAAACCACACAACACCACACGAAACTGACAATAATAACCCGCCTATCGGAACTGTTTACGAAAAAAAATATAAGGTGCCCTGCCGGCCCTGCGAGCGAACGCAAACACCGTATAGATATACGGATTGTGGCGTTACAAATCTACTGTTTTAAATAATAGTTATAGTACCCCTGACGAACTGTATGGGATTTATCAGCCGATGGGCGATATCCCGAACGTGGCCAATCCGCGAGAACTACGTCGAGATG
>JAHWFP010188752.1:0-10814 GCA_023313725.1 Lithobius niger
TAACTACACAGCCTTCATAACAGGTTCGGGAAGTCTTACTTATGGCCATTATTGGAGAGGTGGATCAGACGGTAGGAGCGTCTGTGTTCCAGACGGTCACGCCATTTCAACGTAATAATTATAAATTCGTAAATCCGTAGAAAAGGCTTACTGGATTTTAGCTATCTCTCCCATATGGCTACATTTTACTCAAGACTGACCAACAGGACAGTGTTCTAGTCATTACTCATTTACTTTTGCTGCTAAATAATGACTGAACAACTCATTGTGTTAACCCAAGTATGTTAATCCAAATGAATATAAAGGTGAGAACTTTTGTGTCTTCCACAAAACGACCACCATGCTCGACACTGAAAGAACACATTTTTCTACTCAGCAATTGGCGGAGCGAGCGAGCAAAGCGGAGCCTATAACGGACACCACATTGCAAAATGTTGTTGGTCCGTTGATCCGCACTTTTGTAGTCTGGGTGGCGCCCAAACGCAACACCGCCGGAATGAAATTCTAATTGGAATGAAATTTGGATTGGATTGAAATTTAGTACACTGCTTTGTATCCCCAAAAGTATTGCTGAGCCGAATTTTGCCGTAAAACGAACAAAATTTACAATTTTTTGAATTTATTTCTAACACTCACCATTGTGAATTTGAAATCCTGAACAGTTAAGGAATTCCGACGAAGCCTACACCATGCTGATGGTAGTCAAGTAAACTTTAAAAAACACGGCAAATTAAATTTTGGTTACTTCCTTCTAGTTAATAGCTTTTTTCGACTTAACTCAATGAAGTCATAACGTTTGTTCGTTTCATTTTACCACTATAGGAAGAAAGGCAACCATAAAAAACAAAACGATTCCATTAACGACACAAATTACTTTCATTTGAAAAAAGAATGCTTGGAGAAATTCAGTTCAGCATGGCGACGAAAGTGGAGTCTACACTAGCGATGGGACTAATCCCAAATATGAAACCTGAAATCACGTATCAAGGCGTAGCGGTATCTATACAAAACGAAAGTTTAGAGCGGACGACGTGTTTACATCACGGCACGAAACAATACTATGTCTGCCTCTCATAGTTTATTGATTCCTCGTTGCCATGGTAACCTGAAGTCTCGAAACCGAAACTGTGTTGATTGAAGGAATCGGCCTATTGGCTAACCCAACTGATTTTAGCTGTTACTCACGAAATTAGATCGGAGGTAAATATTAGGCCTAAACACTAAAAATAAGGCCTAAAACCTAAAAGTAGGCCTAAACGATAACAGAATTTTAACCTACAATTGTGATGGTTATTTCTTTTAGATTATACTGTATAATAGAGATCGCTGTTGCAGTGCTTGATAGAGGTCTGTGACTCAACATTTTCGTTGGTGGCGGTGGCAAGTCTTATACCAGGGGCAGTATTGTGAACCTTTTGAATCTTCTGATTATTGTTAAAAACTATCGTACTGATGATTGTTTGGCTTGCAGTTAGATGCCTTATTATTAATATTTTAAGATACGGACTACATTTTGCACAGCAGTTCCTGCAAACAATGTAAGAATTATTGCCAGCGGCAGCTCAAAGAGCAGAGGCCTCTGTGCTGTTTTATTTTGTAACTCGGCGGCGATGGCCCACATCTTTAGTGTGGGCTGTCAAAATAACTAAACAGAAACTAAATGCTGAAGCAAACGAAAGCTTGTTAACATAAATTTGACACGTAGCATAGGCCTATATTTGAAAAAAAAAGCTAAGATAAGAAAAAGTCTAGCAAAGAGCAGCAGTATAGGTCACACCAAAAGGCAAAGAGCCCAGCTTAGCCCAGTGAGTATTGCGCCCAGATTTTTAAGAAGGATTGGCAAATGTGGTATCGTCATTAAAATAAAAACTAAATATAAGTTTGAAATGAAGATATGTTCGCTCCGCCTACAATAGGCCCGAAGCCTGTTTCCTAGTTATGTAAATCAAAGTTTTACGCTTTGCTGCATGATCACCGACAAACAAACCTCATATCTAAACAGTAAATTTCACTTCTGCAGGAAGCGGTGTGCTTGTTTTCTCATTATGTCTATATTAGGGCAATGACGTCACCATCGTGAATTGTCGGAGTTTTAGGGAAACACGAAGCTGCTTCACATTACGATTCGGAGATTTTACGTTTAACTTCGTTTATGAGTGGCATAAAAATGAGGTGTAGTCCTACTTAATACTGATGCAAACGAAATTACACGTAGGATGACGAAATAAGATCGTGACTAGTATTCTACGTCAAATAGAGGAAAACATTGTAAACATCGTAAACAGCGTTAAACTAAACATCGTAACCAGCGTTAAACTAAACATCGTAAATCGAAAATCGTAAATTGAAATCGAAACAGAAACCGTATATCGAAATTACTTCAGTCGGAGAATCATTTTGGAAAAAGAATGCTCACACCAAATGCCACTCGTGGCGTTTATGAAATTGAAGGATAATTTATGCGTTTTAGCACTCAACTACTTTCCAGCAAATTTCCCTCGACTTTCAGTCTCGGTCAATTAAACCTGGAGAGGAGTTTCGTGCTAAGAACGCATAAATTATAGATTTCATTGAAGCTCGCTGGTTATTATAAAATTTTGAATAAGAACTTCTGCAAGGGGGAAAAAAGGTTGAAGGCTTGATAAACCATCCGTTTGGAATAAATGATGTTGAAGAAACTATGTGTTATCGTGTCAGGAGCTACGAAAATAAACAAAAAATAAGGCCGTTACCTCGTAGTTTTTCTATTCTTCCAGAGTCACATTTATCGGAACGTTTGTAACGTGTGTTATATTACAGCGAGCGCCATTCAGTTTTAGTGGTTTTGTCACTAATGGTAGCCCGAGTTGTGCAGATTAACTCCAATTATGTTGGTTGCTACTCTAGAGAAGCACAAGAAGAAGAAAAAACGAACTGCTTAATGGTTTTCCATTTGAGGGTTGGTGTGCCTCAGGGCCGGGAGGTACGTAGCCGCCATGTTGATCTTATAAAACTCGAAACCACCTGTGTCGCCAGCCATCACTCACTCGCATTAGGATACGGAACAAAGAAAAAACTCTGCGTGCATCCCATACTTAATTAAAACTAAAAAAGTCCTGATCTGGTGGACTTGTAATCCGTTCGGTGGACACGAGACAAGCCATTGCTGCTCGGCAGACAAGCTACTGTTCAACTTCTTACGACACACCCAACAAATAAAGTAACTTCCAAATAAAATTGTGTTCCGTAGACGTAAACTAAAGTGAAACGGGGGGATAAACTAAGCCAGAAAAGATAGACCCTGGCACCCATCAGGACTTTCCACAAAGTCGTACGGTAATTAAATTGTATTTCTAGTTGCCGTGAAAATATAGATTACCTTTTTTAAAGCATTTCTTATCTCAAAATGCTGTTTAATCTAGAGAAAATAATTCGAAGATATCCTTCCGCATCGCTACCCACTGCACAGGTTACTGCACAGCCTCCTGGTATATAAATCGAAAAGAAGCAGCATTGCTGACCTTTTCTTCTCTACGACGCACACTGTTTACATCGCTCCAGGTTCCCGGTTCTCCGGCTCTCGATTCCTGATTCCCTTGCCGGTTACCTTCATGTCACAGACAAAGGGTATGCCTAAGGTCTATTCATCATCCCGGCCTCCCCGGTCCACTTCTCCGGTTCCCTTGAACCATCAGACCCAGGGAACGTCGAAGTGTTGGAACTCACTGCGGATCATGATCCTCTCGATCCCCTGTTGCCGGTTGGAAATCTGTTCCTGTCTGACCTCTTGATTCCCCCTTAACCGTGTGACATTGTGACTTCTTCGCTGGTTCCCGGCAGCCAACCCACTCCAACTCGGGACCTACGATCCCTCAGTGAGGAATTTACTCGCACAAAGGAACATTATACAAGGCTTAAGCTTCAGATTAAGACTCGAAAGACGGCTGCTAAGTTAGCTTCGTCGCACACGCCGTAAGTGACTCCTTTTGACTTATCTTCACGCTCCTCCCTAAGCAACCGATCCGCCCCTCCACAGGTTAGCGGTCCACTTTCTGGTTCGCAGATTCATAGTCTTATGGACTCATCACTTCGTACTTTCAAGCGGAAGGCACCCCCGGTTTCCTATTACACATCAGCCTGTATCTCTAACATCCCAAAACAACAACGATCCACTAATGCCGGTCCTTCACAGGCACAAGATGCTCCTGCCCCTCCACCGGTTCCCCTTGACACGATTCCCACTCCTTATCAGGAACTTCCACCTCAAGAGGATAGTTTACACGATTCTTATTATTCTCCAGACCCTTCCTTCGTGGATCACGATCCCCCATTTTGCAGTGATCCTGATCCTTCCGAGATCCCTCTCCCTGAGTTACTCAAAACTGTCGAGGGAATCATCCCCGATTGCTTCTTATACAAACTCAGCACATCTCCCGATACCACCTGTAAAAATCGAGGTCTTGCTACAGGCCATGGATTCAGTCTTCGAGACCAACTTCCCCACCAACCTCCGTTGCTGGGGCAATCGACTACACTCTTTACAACACTACTCAGGACATGCGGTATCCTCCTAGGTAATGGTACACTACTTGAATTGGATAAAGATCCCCCAACGCCTCGACCAGGCCACAAAAATTTTTTCTTTCGTCCCATCGGAGAAGGCACCGCTAATCCCCGTAATTTCGATACCTACCAAGAATCGGAATTCCTCACTGCTGACACCAAACTCGATTTCGGTTCAGCACTCTACCTGACGGCCTTGGCCACCGTGCCGCCTCTCAGGCAGACGTCCTAAGTACAGCTGCCAACGCTCTTTGTGAACGCCTCTACACTGATGCACCGAGTGACACACGACAATTAGGGTTCCTCAGGTCTTCAGAAAAAGCTGCTCTGTTACCTACCATGCTATGAATTGTTTTACCAGAGCACTCTTTAATTCGACACTCCTATTACGAGAAGTCGCTCTCAACATTGCACCCAACCTCCACGATTCCACCCACCATCTTTTGTGTAATCAGCCAGTTCATGAATCTGAATGCTTATTTCGCGGATTAATCCCTAAGGTGGCACCTCACCTAGACATATCCCGCAAGCCTCGTCCTAATAAGAACCGGTCTTTTCGCCGTCAACGGCCAACGATTGCTTCCCGCCCCGATACCCCCAAAGAAGACTGGGGAACCACTAAGAACCAGCGACAGGGATCCTCTCTATAATTTTGGACGGTTTCAAGCCAAAAATTGCAGTTCCTCCTCCACTGTGAAGTCCACCGTGGGAATTAGAAACTGTATGAACTAGACAATATGACTGCATCCGGCACCTGGGAGACCGGAACGTCCAATCATATCAATCTCCTAGAATTGCGTGCTGTTCTCAAAGGCTTACAACACTTCCAACACTACGTCACGGGCCGAATAGTCCAGATCCACATCGACAACACCACTGCTGTTGCATACGTACGGAAAGGGGGTGGGACACGATCCCTGTCCCTTCATCACCCGACTTCCTAAATCTTTTAACTATGCATTCAGTCTCGCATTTGCCTGCTTCCACTCCACATTCCCGTCTACCTAAACGTGATTGTTGATTCCCTTTCACGACAAACACCACCAACCAGCGAATGGACGCTCCACTCAACAGTCTGCAACAGCCTTTTCGCTTTATGGGGTCGCCCGATGCTAGACCTATTCGCCACGAGGCTCAATGCCTTTCATTTCATTTGTTTTAAAAGTTGGCCTTTTCTTAATTTCATATTTCAAACTTTGTTTTAAGAGTTGGCCTTTTCTTGATTTCATATTTCAAACTTTGTTTTAAAAGTTGGCCTTTTCTTGATTTCATATTTCAAACTTTGTTTTAAGATTTGGCCTTTTCTTGATTTTATATTTCAAACTTTGTTTTAAAAGTTGGCCTTTTCTTTATTTCATATTTCAAACTTTGTTTTAAGAGTTGGCCTTTTCTGGATTTCATATTTCAACTTTTCAACTTTGTTTAGTTGGCCTTTTTTTCATATTTTAAACTTTGTTTAGCTGGCCTTTTTTATTTCATAGTTTAAACTTTGTTTTAAAAGTTTTTGATTTCATATTTACAACTTTGTTTTTAAAGTTGGCCTCTTCTTGATTTCATATTTCAACTTTTCAACTTTGTTTAGTTGGCCTTTTTTTTTCATATTTTAAACTTTGTTTAGCTGGCCTTTTTCATTTCATATTTTAAACTTTGTTTTAAAAGTTTTTGATTTCATATTTAAAACTTTGTTTTAAAAGTTGGCCTCTTCTTGATTTCATATCTAAAATATTGTAATTTTTTCGTTCGTTTTTGTTTTGTTTAGAATTTCCTGATGCTAACAATTTTTTAATGAGTGAAACTGGCGAATTCGATCTTAGCGTTTAGTTAAGAGAAAGTTGGACTGAGAAGGAAAGCTTCTAAAAGCTTCTAAAACCAGCATTGTTGTGTGTGTGTTTTGTGTTGAAAAAACTTTCGGAAAATTTAAACTGAAGATCTTTTGAATTTTAAATCGTAGCCTAATTCGTCTTTGCTAGCCGATGGTGGGGGCCCCCTTGACCACGTGGCTCCCTTGCAGCCAACAACCCATCCAACCCATTCCTACGCCAGTTTTCAGTGCCATAGGAATGGGAGTGTCCTGCAGTACAATTTAAGCTGTTGTCTGATGTATACGTTGAAAGCCAATCTTTTAAATTTTGTCATTTGCCTCTCTACGTATCACACATTGCCGCGTGTTTTAGTTAGAAGGAAAAAAATCTTTTAATGTTTCATAATTTCTAAGAGTGTATTTAGATCATTCTATTTATTGTTTTTAAACTAAACTTTTAAGCTTCTGTAATAGGTCAGAGCTAACTGGTATACGTTATTCTCGTGAGGAAGTTTTTGACCCACTAGTTTCTTACCCCTCGATGGAAAATTATGAAAATTATCATTTAATTAGTAAGTCTGAGGAATTATGTAAATGTATTCGAGGCAAGGATTTTGTACTCAAAGAGTAGATCTTACACATCTTAATTACGGGCTTTTTTACCAGCTTTACTTCAAGGGCATAACGTATAAGTTGGCTTCAACATACTAGACACACAATATTTGTCCGCAACCATCTCAGCTCATGGATTGTCCAGGACAACTCATGTCGAGTAAAAAAACGGATTTCCTTAGTAAAATACACTAAGACTCCTGCTAGGATTTACTGATTTCCTGTCACATCAAACTTGGAGTCACTTCAGCTGACTCACTCAAGGATCGTTATGATTAGAACTGAAGCGGTATCTGATCCGCTAACTTTAAACCACTAACGGGTTAATATCTCGATCTTCAGCAAACTTTAACCTGTGGTTACAATCCTACACGGTGCAAGAGTTTAGTAATACCAACAACTGATAGGGCTGGGGAGGAGAATTTGTAACTCTAAAAAGTCCCTATTGAAACGTGTTACATTTATTCCTGAGTTCCGTCCGAGTTTTCAGATGGCGCCACGCGTTCCATCTGGTAACATTTGCTCATTTTTCAACCCAAATCTAACGTAAACTAAAGCACATTTAAGCGAAACTAATTAATAATTAAATACAAGCTAGTTTCGTTTAGTTTAGTTTAATTTTAGCCTGAAAACTGAGTAGAAACTCGCATATAAAACTCATGGCACCCTCTATAAACTTAAACGGAACTAATATAGTTAAAGACGTTTCAGACGTCTCAATCACAAATTCTCCTCCCCAACCGTATAAAGTCTTGGCAATACGGATGCCTTTAAATTCGAAACTTTGAGTAAACTTTGAAAACACTAACGCTGATGCGGTTGGCGAAAGCCTCAGAATTACTTATTGTGGCACCATGTAAGGTTGATGCTAGATTAATTTGGAGTGGTAACGACGCTGAAGGGTTCTTATCACGTTCTTGATTAATAACATTCTTGACAAATGCTTTTGCAAGCAGGACATGCGTCTTGCGAGGATCCAAGAATTTCATCCCTTAACATCGCAGTACGAATGCCCCCATCTGTCGTTATACTACTCATTACGTCGGGCTTCAAAATCCAATCAAAAGAAAACTTGAGGTGATCTGTTCCGGTCACCCAAGACAATGGGCGAAGATTCCTCGGAGCTTCATTTGCATCGAAAATATTGTTGTTACATTATTATGTTTATCTTCTGTACATTATTTACATAAAGATTTACATTCTTTTCGTTTCATTTCAGGCGGTGATACGAAAGACTAAAGTCACGTGCAAATGTCATGGTGTGTCCGGTTCGTGCAGCCTCATCACGTGCTGGCAACAGTTGGCACCGTTCCGGGAGATAGGGGACCTCCTCAAGGACAAGTACGATGGGGCTACTGAAGTACGAGTCAACCGACGAGGGCGACTCCAAGTGGCCAATCCACGTTTCAATGTGCCATCCGCAGAAGATCTGGTGTACGTCGAAGAATCTCCAGACTACTGTGTTCGCAACAAAACGACAGGGTCCGCAGGAACTCGTGGACGGCACTGTAACCGTACTTCCCTCGGGATGGACGGTTGTAACCTCTTGTGTTGCGGCAGAGGATATAATACGTACAAAGCCACGCTGAAGGAGCGCTGCGACTGTAAGTTTCATTGGTGTTGTTACGTCGAGTGCAAGACTTGCATCCGAGTTCTGGATGTACACACGTGCAAGTAGGGCAAGTAACGCATGTGGTTACTCCACTTTTACAAGGAATATATAAAAGTGATTCAGTAATACAGCAATAACGAGACTTACCGGTCTTCGGGTTCTGATTAGCCACGAAGATTTAGTATGTAAAAGGCTAAATGGGAGATTTCGAAGATGACAGATCCATTGGTGACAACAATTCGAGGCATGCGTATAAGACGGACTTCCACGAGGATTCACGGACTTCCCCAGCGTCTTTAAGTAAACGCATTGACATTGTTCTGCAGTAAAACTGTACAAATATTTCACTCAGTAATGTCACTGCATAACTGTAGGAGTGTAAGTCAAACTGACAATGATAGACATGAATTGTGCATCTAATAGGTAGGTAAACAGAACTGAAAACGTGGCATACCTGTGACATACCTGCAAAAGGCGTACAACATCATCTCCAACTCCAACCTGATTATCAGCCTTTAACTTTGTGTGAGAATAACATCATAATTTACTTATCGTTCACTGATCACCCAATCAACTTTACATTTTCGATTTTTATTTCTGTTCAAAAGATTGACTTCAGCTATCACCTAAGCTCAAAGTGTACGTTACCGCTTGTTAATTTAAACTGCTACCGTTAATGAAGGCACTTACTGGTTTAATATTCTATTTTCATTACCTAGTTACCTCCTTTCCTTTCTTCAAAAACACGGAGATTTTTTTTACCACAAAACTTTTGAAAGTCATAGTTACTAATCGTGAAACAAGTAAGTTCATTGGGTAAGAGAATGGTGTCATTAGTTTATTTTGTTAACATTCACTCAAATATCAGTTTTTGATGAGGAATTGCTAAGCCTGTGGACTTTACGCACCACTAATTTACAAGAAAGAACATGTGGTAATCATGATAGGCCTTTGAATAAGATTCGGATTCGGTCCAAATTTAGACTGCATATTTTGGATGTTGTGTTTTACCAGTGGCGACGCTAGACTAAACTGACTAGGGGTGGCAAAGTCAGACACCATTTTGACTTGGGTGGGCAGCTGCATTAGTAGTTAAGTTGTAAACTGGAAGCAAAACCAGAATTACGGATACCCCATCTTCTCCCACTTGCAAACCCTCTTTTCATCAACTTAGTTCTAAAGTTTAATAGGTGATGCACACATATTTTTGGTCTGATTTGCTTTGTGAATACAAACCATCTTTACTTTGGATTTCTTTTACACGAAGATGAGTGAAGTGGGTCCTATACTTGCATTAGTTTGGAGATTATAGTGAAATTGCGCTTCCATAGTAATATCTCAGTTTCCTAGACTTTCTAGTTATACTCCAAGTGGATGAGAACGCTCCAAATCTTACAATCTTAGCTCTTTTCCCCACTGGCCAAAAATGAACGCATTACATTTTTTAGGGGGGAGGGTGGGGCGAGGGACAACTGGTAGCCTTGTAAAATTGTTAGGGGGGCATTGCCCACCACTGCCCTCCTATAGCGTCGCTACTGTGTTGTACTGTAATACGATTTTGTTATAATAACTGCCATACTCATAGACAAAAAAAGAATGTTTCTGTCAATATCCGTTTAATTCAACTTCTTGTTTAAGTCTTGATACTGTAAAGAATTTTTTGTACTGTCCTTCTACGACAAGAGTGCAAATCAAATTGTGCCTGGAACTGTTAAAACAGAAAAAGGTGCATTAACTTTGAACACCCGTTTGCACCTATTGAATTTTGCTCCTACTTTCAGAGCTGTTCGTTGGTGGCATTTCTTATTAAATAACGCAACGAACAGTTTGTGTTTGTGCCAAGAAGTAATTTGTGGCAACCAAATCTCACCACAAATTTGTGTCATATCACCACCGATAACTATGACATGTGAATCAAACCTATCTTGGACTACCAGTTTTGTGCATGAAGATGAACTATTTGGAAGTCATCAACAGTGCAGTTTTAGATGCGCAGAATAATTTAAATTTGCAAGTGTAGAGATTGTAACTAACTCGAAGCTTTTTTTGTACCAATAGAAAATATTGTTGTTATATTATTATTATTATTATTATTATTATTATTATTATTATTATTATTATTGTACAAATTTTTTCACAATTGTGTATGTTAGTTTGAGTTGTAGCATAGCTAATGAAAACTTGAGTGCAAATTGGTTCCGTATTTATTTTATGTGTTTATAGCAATTTTTACATGAAAAAAAAGGA
>JAHWFP010188754.1:0-117399 GCA_023313725.1 Lithobius niger
ACTGTCAAAGCTTGTCCGTGTTCCTTCTAGGTTTTGACTTTTAGATCCTTACTCTAAACATTTAACGTTCCGTTTTTGTTTATTAATAACAGTAAGGTTTCATGTTTACTAAACAGGTCAGGGTCACTGCGGTATGTGAAGCCGTATAGAAACGTTTATTTGTGTTACTTTACTAGAAAAGAATAGACGTTGTCGGCCAGTAAGCTATACAGCTTTTTTTTTTCTAGTTTGACTTCGGATCAGTTAAACATTACCTTAAACAACAAAGGAGCTCGTTTTTGTTTTCGACATGCTTAATGTTTCAGTTCCTAATTTGAATAATACATTGTTGTTGCAAAGAAGTGGCTAAGTATTAGCTGGTGTCTTTTATTAGCAACTGTGGTGCAGTTAATGTAAGGTGTCCCGTATTGAAGCGAAAATTTTGATGTATAATAGCTCCATTCTATTTTAATATTTTGAAATCACTTTGGTATCATTGCCGTGTAGGGCTGGGTTAACAAGCATAGCAAATTTTGTTAAAATCTGTCATATCATTACAGAAATCTGGATCACAGTTGGAATAGCAAACTAATGTTTTTACATTGCTGTCTACAGATGCAGCACTTCAGCCCTGGGGCCAATTAAGGAGAAAAAGAAGTAATTTTTTTAAAGAAGTAGGCTTTCTTTAGAAAACATGATGAAAAGTGGGTACGTCAGATTATGTCACATTCCTTTCGCTACGTAGGCTATTTGAATGCTATGCTAAACTTTTCATGGCGTTGTTAGATGGTAGTTATTCAGTTTCACTGGCCTCATTTCAATGGACAAGGTTGCAAAACAACTATGTTATAGGGGAAAGGTTGAGAATTATCGCATTGATGATGGGATATAGGACCTAAAAAAGTCGTTTGAAATATTGTTAGAGCCACCAAAGCAAATTCATTATTCTAATGTTGCTTCTTAATCATAGTAACGAAATTGAATACACAGTATATATCATCATTCTCCCACTGAAGTGTTCGTGAGGGCAGGCTTGGTAATTCGTGCAATCTAATTTTTGTGACAACTGTCGTACTCATCCAGAACCAAAACTGATGTAAGAGAATCCACCAAGTTCCCAAAAGGGCCATCCTTAACCCTTGAAAATAGCAATATCATGCAACCAGGAAAATTCCGTCAAGGTTAACATTTTTAACCTTCAAACTCGGAGCATTGGTGTCTTTAACTTCTTCGTATGACACATTTCTTAAACTGCAGAAACTTGTTGACAATAGAACTACACAATACTACTGCTCCTACAATGAAATTTATGCCACCCGTCATCTAGCAGATAGCCTAACTAGCCCTTTCCTGATTGAATGATATTACTTGTTTCGAAAGCAGACCTTCTTCGGAAATTGGGTGGCTTCTCTTATGCCAATTTTTTTTTTGATGAACAGTTTACGACGTATACCATTTTGAATTCGAAAGCAATTAGATTAAATAAATGCCACCTAAAATGGAGTCACCTAATCTGTCATGCTTAGAAACGTGTTTCGTGTATAGTGCGACTTGAAATTGCATAAATTGTAATATAACACTAATTACACTAAAGGTCTACTATTCTTTATTAAATGCCTTGTTGTTGTTGTTGTTGCTGATGATGAATGCCATGGTTTGTTTTTGCTTGTAGGGACCAGGCACTCAAGCTGGGTTTAATGCCTATGTTGTCTGGGCTTAACTGTATTTTGTTGATTAAAGACGGGAAAGCCAAAGGCTCACAAGAAATAACTAAATACAGTATGAAACCTATTTACGTTGCCTTTTGGACTTATATGTCAGATTGCCTGAGCGGGGAATCGAACCCAGGACCTTTGAAATCAAAGGCCAAGGTCCTAACGCTGAGCCAGACTGACACGGCCTGTTGAATGCACGTAGTGTTGAAGTAACATTGGCTGCTTTCGGGTCTTGCTGTGTGGGGAAAATTTTGATTTGGTCTTTGTGGTTGAGTCCTGGCTTCACCAGGATATCACTGACACGATGGTTGCCGATTTGGATTTGTACTGGATTGTGAGACGTGATCGGGGTAGCAGGGGGGGGGGAGGTTTAATAATTCTTCATCGCGCTGAAATCCCTGCTGTGTTGATTGATTTGTGCTTGGTGTCTGAGGGAATGGTTATTTCCATTCCTGATTTTAAGCTTACTTTTATCCTTTGTTACCTGCCGGACAGCCGAAATGACGATTATGTCACAAATATTTGTCAGTTTATTTCTTGCTCTGAAAACTTGAACCATTCGAACATCCTCCTTGGCGATTTTAATCTTTCTTCAGTGGACTGGGAGCGGGACTGTGCCAGCGACCCTCATCATCGTCTTTTCCTTGAACTTCTTGCGCCCCTTGGTTTTAACCGATTGGTGGATAGGCCAACACGTGGTAATGACATTCTAGACCTCATTTTCACCCATGATGATAGGTTGGTTTGTGACCTCTTACGTTGTTCATCATTTTGGGAACATTGACCATTATGTGGTGTATTTTAAGGTAAATGCGACTTTGAAGGCTCAAGAACTTTTAGAAAGGAAAACAATTTCATCCCTGAGGGTAAAATTGATTTTTTTTAAACTAAAGGCTTCATTGAGGGGTCTTTACTGGAATGATTTAATTTTCTCAGTCCATCCAACAATTGAAAAGGCTTGGACCTGTTTCGAGAGTATTCTGAATAGTCAAATAAATTTATGCCGTAAAGCTATGAGGTATCGCTACACGAAACCTCGAAGAGTCCTTCCTTCTATTATCGCTAAAGCAAAAGGTTGCAATCTTTTGCTGTGGAAACGGTATAAGGCCAGTCCGGACCAAAACACATTACTTGAATGCAACACCCAGTGGAGGCTTTACGCAAGCTCTGTTGAAATGTGGAACAAACTTGAGGAGGAGAAGGCTATTCGTGGTGGAACGTCGGCAGCTCTTTTAAAGTTTTACCGTAAAAAAAAATACGGCGCGCTCACTACCGCCTTTAAAGATCAATAACAGTTTTGTGACTGAAAACCTTGCGAAGGCAGAAGTTTTTAGTAAAATTTTTTCCGTAAATATCATTGAGGACGATGGAAGTACTTCTTTGCCCATACCCCAGAACACTAACCGTATTGATAATTGCTCTAGCATTTGCTTCACTGAAATCAAAGTTTTACAGGCTTTAAAAAAAATGAAACCAAGCCGTTCGTGTGGTCCAGACGGTTTTTCGTCCTTCCTGCTCAACCAAATTGTTTCGGTAATTAGCTATCCCTTGGCCATGTTGTTTACTCTATCATTTGAACAGGGAAAACTTCCATCTTGTTGGAGCAGAGCAATTGTGGTCCCGGTCTTTAAGTAGGGTTCCCCTCCGACCCACTCAATTATCGACCTATTTCCTTGACATGTGTTGTCTGCAAAGGAATGGAGTCCATCATTCGAGACACACTATTCAGTTATTTGAAGAAATTTGCCGTTATTTGACAAGACTAGTTTGGGTTTCTTCCCGGTCGGTCCACTACACATCAGCTGCTGACAGTGCTTGATCGTTGGACCAGTGCACTGGATGCAGAGGCACCATGTGATAATATTTATTTTGATTTCAAAAAGGCCTTAGAGTCCGTTATTCACCGCAAGCTTCTATTAAAGCTAAGTGGGTGTGGTATCACCGGGCCAATGTGGGCCTGGCTTGGTGCCTTCCTAAATAACCGTTACCAAAAGGTAATTGTAGAAAAATCACGTTCTACTGAAGCACTGGTCCCTTGTGGGGTACAGCAGGGGTCAGTGCTTGGAGACTATTTGTTCTATTTGTGATCTATATAAATTACCTCTATTTTGATAATTTCTGTAGTTTTGGTTTCAAGTTTGCTGATGATGTAAAGATTGGTGTAGAAAACATTTCTCCTTCACAGTTCATTGAACTGGAAGTGGAAATTGCATATGTCATCAGTTGGTCGTCGTGTTGACAGTTGCCACTATCCATCCAAAAGTGTCAGTCCTTCCATGTGGGCACACAAAATCTAAATTTAAACTATTTCTTGGCTTCTGAAGCCCTACCTTCTGTTTCGGAGATTAGAGACCTAGGTGTGTGGTTCTCACAGAACTTAAAATCATCCTTGCATTGTCGTCATATTAGTGCATTGACATTCTGCCGTCTGGCAGTTGTGAATAGGTGTTTTACGTCGGGAAATTCTGCGACCAAATGTTGGCCCTTCCGTGTTTTCGTGTGCCCCTTATTGGAGTATGCGACTCCAGTTTGGCCCCCTTATTTAGCTACGGACATTGATCATATTGAGTCGGTCCAGGGTAATTTACTCGGAGTTTGCTGGGTCTCCGTGGGGTAAACCATCTTGTGCGCCTTTCCAGAGTAGGTTTAGAATTGCTTGAGTTGTGCAGACTTCGTTTTGATTTAATTTTGACGTACAAAATACTACACGGGTTAATCATCGTTGATTTACCATTTTTCGAATTGGCACCACGCGTTTATTGTATTCGGGGCCATGCTTGGAGACTAGGAGTTCAGGGATCACGTCTTGATTGTCGAAAATATTTCTTTGCTGTGCGAATTGTCCCAGTTTGGAATGCCCTTAGTTCCGAGATGGTTTGTATGCCCACGGAAAGTGGCTTCCGTAGAATGCTACTCACGGAAAACTTGCAGGCGTTTCTCAAAGGCCCACTTTAAGATCTACTTTTACCTCCCCCTCAGCATCTTAGGTACGGTATCTGTGGCTCACAACCTTTCTAGACACATTCCACATATTATGGAAATTTGTATTTTTTTTATTCAAACTGTCCTGCCACGTTATATTGCGGTTGACTTCATGTTTTTTTTAATTCTAATTTTATTTTTTATTGTTATCATATACATTTTTTACAAAAATTGTAAATAGGTCTTCTTTTACTTCCCACTTCAGTTTTCAACTTTCACTTCACCAGTTTCATGCATTTCATTGTTTTATTATTTTTATTATCGTTATGAAGATTGACAATTGGTATTAGCCAAGCTATAAACTAAGAAGCATTATTTTATTATTTTTTAAAGATACATTGCCAATGTTACCCGGCTTTTCCCCTCACTTGTCCCTCACGTTTGGCGATGCCATCGGGGACCATTGTGTCCCTGGTAGGTCTAACCTTGGTGGTAAGGCTTTCGTGACCCCAACCCAATACCATCAACCCTTCTTCTGCAGCCGAGCCACCGTCCTTGTTTTAAACTTTTAATTGTTTAACTTTTACAATTTAAAATTTTTTAGTTTTAACATTGGACGGCGGTCAGTAACCACCCGGTCCTTGTCGCTCCGGTTGTATTTGCAACAAACCTATATATTATTATTCTTTAATTTTACAACAATTTCAATGAGAAAATATTTCAAATCTAATTATGACAAAGCATAACTTTTTGTGCCTAATATTTTGTGTTGACGAATTAAACACTGTTATCCAGTTAAATTAAATAATAAATTAATAAACAATTCGTGCGATTTTGAATGGATTATCTTTCTGAGTCACATGCTACCAAAACTTTGTGGTAATGTGTATATCTTGTATGCTTTACATTGAAGTGTATTATTCCGATGTTAAAGTCTTCTTTTGTATGCATCGTTGTTTCTTAGGAGTCTCGACCTCATATCCTTTTGCATTACATGTACATTTATAAACATCAGAGGTTACTTCACAACTATTGCCTTCAACTTTGGTTAAGCATTCATCTTCTTCATAACTTGTGCATTCGACTCCTACGAATGAGAAAATAAAAGAAAGTAATTAGCAATTTTTGTTACAAGAAAACGTATTTAAATAATCTTTTCTTTCCTAAGCCCCAACAAGACAAAATCTGCTTCAATACATTACTTTCATTTTGTAAGAAAAGAAAAGGAATACGTAATGTTTAATGTTTAAGGTGTGAAAAGATTTAACAAACATCACATTTATTAAATAATCTTTGACAACAAACTCATTGATTGGAAACTAATTGTATGATGGTTCTGTAGCATCACACGACCTAATGGTGTTCCCTACGATCAGTTTCAAAAAATATCTTGAAAAATCGTCCACTGTCCTCATAGATTGTACTTATCATTCTAGATTGATTTATCATTCTTGTTAGTCACATGCCTTGAATCGAAGCAACATACCAGGTAAATTCCGACCAGTTTTGCTTCATGACGTCTTCTTCCATAACCTTCCCATTCATGGTGGGTTGGCTTGGCGGACTGAAGCCTCTTACCGTTCCCTCAGGTATAATTTATTTCGATTTCATATAGATCTTTGGCTCAATAGTTCGTTTTAAATTATTATACAAAGTACTACACTACCTTCCATATTTCATCTTGTACCTTAAGCTAAGGCCCTAATTGGCCAACTCTTCTGATGCTATGGCTCTGCACTATGTTTTCTATGTATTCTTTATTATTAACATTGTATTTCAGTCACGCTATGTAGTTTCATGTATGGTTATGCTCTTGAAGATCAGTGGTTAAGGTGACTCAGGCCCTGCTTGCCACTAGGGGTAGCAGAAGTGGCTGATGGGACACCATAAAATACGATAAGAAGTACTATGCTCCAACTGTGATGGGAGCTGGCTGCAGCTTTGGGTATAAAATACCCGTAGACCCTTCAGGGTTCACTCTGGGAGTTAGTCCCTAACCAGTAACAACTCTTCGGCTAATGTTCCACTCTGCTACAGCCTAACTTAGAGCATCCTTGAACCACTAACTACAACATCATTAGTACAGACCGCAAGGCCCTGAAATAAACTCTGAATTCTACCATCCTTCTGGCATCTTCCTTGAACTGGCCTAAGTGGGTTTGCATAAGGTATTGTTTGAAAATTACAATTTATCTTCATATGAAAATGGCATAGCCGTCTAATCACGGTTTCATTTTCGAGCAGTTGACTTTTTTTATTTATAATAAACATAATGCTGACCAATGCAACTTGGCCGATGTCTTAAACTTGGTTCTGTCATTTTCTCTCTGTTGCACTTTTGTGAATAACTGTTTCAAATTTTCTTACCAAAAGGGAACAGCAATTTCTACAACTCAATGTCAGAACCATCCATGTGGAACTAAGTAACTTTTCACCATACTCCAAATTAAACAGTCAAATATTTTAAAAGAGATTGCTGTCAGGGACCTGGTTTTCTGGGTATCAAGTAAATCAACCGTCCATAGTAGTAAAATTAATGCTGTACCTCTCCTACGGATGGCACCAGTAAATCGTTGCGTTAATTCTAAATTGTTGCTAAATGCTAAAATTAACATGAATCCTTTTATTTTTTCATTAGGTTATTGTTAGAATATACTAGTCTCCTTTGGTCTCCCTCATGTCTAAAGTACATTGATTGGAAGAAGGCTGTACAGGACAGGTTTGTAAGACTTTTCCCGGAACGAGTGATGCGTCTTATGGTACTAGTTAGTGGGAGATCCGGTTAGTGTTGTTCGAGTTATGGTGATTGAAGACTGACCCTATTTTAATGTTTATATAAGTTCATAGAATTTTCTTGGAGGAATTGTAATTTTTTGAAATGACGATTGAACACACCATGATACTGGTTGTCCCTCACATTCGGCTCATGTTTGAAGCCAGAAATATTTTCCATGAGGCATAACACTTGTGGCTCAAAGATGCGGCATTGGTTAGTTCCTTTCCCCACCAAAACTATCTTAAACAAACCCAACTTAATTGAATTACGGCATTGACAAGCTAATGTCACCGTGTAAATGCTGTCACTACTTTTTTTAATGTAAAGTACAATTTTCTTGCCTTCCCTTCCTTTTTTTTTAGTTTTCTCTTTTCACTTGTGTCAGTAGGTAACCCATATTTAGATCAGTATCATTTTGAATAATAGAACTGTGGCAGTCTGTCCGGAAATATAGGTTGCCAGTGTTTTTATTTCTGTGCTTTGTGTTTTAACGTTTATGACCAACACACCTTTAGTATTATTATTTGTAATATTATTATTAATATTAAAAACAATGTGCGTGCATATTTAAAGTCTTGTGGAACAGAATAACATAGTCGAACAAATAAACAATAATGAAGCAATTACACCAAAGTATATATCTATGTATTTACAACATAAGGAAATAACTCACGCCAACATTCATTGTTATTAGACTCTTCTTGCATTTTCACTGATTTGTAACCAGGTGCAGAGCACGTGCATCGACGATTACCTCGACCAATTAATATGCAACTGTTTCCTTCCACTTCTGCTTTGCAGGCATATTTGTCCGAAAAATCCCGACAAATATCTGAAAAAAAGCATGTAAGTGAGATTTATTTTTTGAGAATGATGGGAATGTACTACGGAAAGAACTAATAAAGAAAATACATTTAATTTCTTCATAAAATTTACGTGTAGCAGCATTTTACACATAATTTATGGGTAGAAAGGCAATTAAATGGGTTGCATTTATGTGACTGATAGGGTATTGTATGGGATAAATTAAATAGTTTGATATGCTTGAAAACTAAAGTTATCTATGGCATAGTTCTTCCTTTTTGTTGTTACTAATTTCTTTTATTTGTTTGGCTCTATCCTTCCACCACATACGGTTTTGTTGTAGTAGCGTTCAATCTCAAAATCGGGTAGATATGTTGTTCCTATTTTTGTCTCTATTCTGATGTTTATTACTTTCTATACGTGCTTGAATCTGTGCAGGTATGGGTACCAAAAGGTTGCCCAAGGGTTTATTTCTATGTAACACGCACTGTTTTTTTTTTTAATTTGATGAACATTATGCTTGTATAATGATTTACTTTGTTATGAGTCCATAGCATAAGAAGAGCGGGAGTCACACATTGTGGATATTGGTAGACTTATTTGAAAGGCACGGGTTAATTCCTAAGAGTCACCGACATCTTACCTTTAAAGTATAGCATACCTTCCGAAAACAAAACTTGTTAAGGATTCTCGCCAAGCTCTTTGGCCATTTGAAAACATATTAAGTGCAACTCTCTTTCGCCAAGTTAATACCACTGAGTAATAGTTCGAAAGTTAAATAAAAAATCTGAAAATTATTTACTGTACAGTTTTCAAGTATTTCATTTAACGTTTGAAATCTTCATTGGTAGGATTGCCTTGGTAAAAGAGCTTGGATCTGAGGTCATGACTTCAAATGGCTGAAGAGCTTGGTGGGAATCTTAAAACATCACAGATTTTCGATAGACATCTCAGATTTTTTGACCAAATTTATATGATACATTTTTTCTTTGAAATTACGAGTTAAAAAGCGGCAAATCTCGTTTTACTGTACGTTTTTGGTCATCAAAATATTTCAAGAACAAAATAAACCTGCTGCAAGCGAACATACACACGTACTCTCTGAATAGGCTAGAACTTTATTTACAAAGTTAGATTTACAAAACTGGCATACGAAGTCATTAAGCTGACCATCGAATAGTAAAGGTCTAATGCTTACCAGCCTCTTACAGACCAAATTTTACACCTAGACCATTACTGTCAAAGTTTCTCCGTGTTCTTTCTTGGTTTTTACTTTTAGATCCTAATTCTAAACATTTTAATGTCCTGTTTTTGTTTATCAATTCCATATACAGTTGGGCAAACATGACTTCAGAATCACATATTATGACATACACTGTTGTTGCATATTTCTTAAGCTAAATAAAAACAGGCAGTCCGAGAAAAACGCTCCTAGAAAAAACACCCGAAAAAAGCGTCTACAGGAAAAAAATATCCACAGGAAACAATATCAACCAAGAAAGGTGCCCCTCGTAGAAATTCGACCAGCTACACTGACTTCTTTTTCTTCCATTTTATTGCAGTTTTTAGTTATATTATAGTCCATCTATTTGAAATTGATCTCCTTAAATAAAAAGACAACTTCTTTTAATAATATTAAGGTAAATTGAATATATGACGTCAGTAGAATTTAACGTAATCTGTGGACAAAAACAGGTTATCTGGCTCTTATTCGAATCACATCAAAAGCAACATAATATATTATGTGTATCAAAGTAGATACTTATACTACATTATTTTTTCGTATGCTTCCAATGTTGGCTGATTTCTGACTGTTATTTGATTTAAGTATCAGTAATGACTTGCTTTTAACAAATACAGAACATGGAAAAATTGATAAAAGTAAATTTCACAAATGAAAAACTAATAATTAAAAGTTGATTGATCCAGAAAAGAATTTCCCACTAGAGGCGTTTATTCACCAGGCCTATTTTCCTAGGGGATTTTCATTCTAGAGTGTTTTTCAGGGAACTATTTTCTAGAACCAAGTAACGAGGATAAGGGAAGAGTTAGATGAACTTTGCTTACGTCCACAGTATCCATTGCCTAGATCTATACTTCCAGGAGCTGAACAGTTGCAGTGGCGTTCATTTCCATTCATGATTTCACATGAATTTCCTTCTGTGAAAGGATCACAATACACCAAGTCCTTGTCTTGGCATTCAAGTTCTGCAGAAAGAAAATAATAACAATAATTAAATGCAACATGTAAAAATGGTCACGTAATAAAAAAAAATATAAATTATTGTTAATTACGCCTGTTTAGCAATAAATTACATCAGCAGCCTTGGATATCTTAGCCATGTATTACAACATTCTCTTTGTTATAGCGATGAAACAAGCAGCAATACTGATGCTTTATAGACATCCACAGATACAATTGCTACTACATTTGGTGCTAGAGCAATGTTCTCCCTCCTTCAAACGTACATTATTAAAAAAAAATCATTATTAATATTCTTTCGGACCAAACCCCCGTTCGAAATTGACTTTCATCAATTGATTGATTGAAACCAATTCTTTTTAGATTTTCTGGAAGCAAAAGAGGATTAATAATTTTCTATGCAACGTTCCCACATTACTCTGAAAATGTTATTCTCCAGCATAATGGGGTTTCAATGTGCAGCTCAATATCAACGTTTTTGTGCGATATTGTTATGAAGTAAGTTGATGACTTCATCATTGTTAAATTCAATACATTGCTTTATTATAAAAGGTTTGTCGATGATTCTGTATTGCTTTCCCCAACTACCATTCAGTCGGATATTCTCATTATCTTTAAATCTATAATCGTGCCAGTACTTCGCCCAAGTTCAAGTTCAAACCAGAAAACTAACTCTTTCAAGATTTAAAAAAAAACAAGGCAGATTTTAAATACCAAATCACATTTAAATTTAGAAACCCTCTGCGGCCATTTACTTCATCCACCTGTTCACAATCCCATATTCCAATCGCCAACCACCTTCAAGAACGAATGAAATTACACAACGAATCTGACTTCACCAAATTTCCACCAATCAAAACACATGGATCCCTTTGTTTAAAATAAATCCCAAGTGCCATCTTCTCATTCGATCTGCAGGGCTGGGGTGAGTTTTTACCTTTAGGTGTGGCAGCGTGATTTTTTTAAACTTAAAATTAATTTCTTTTGAGCCTTAAGGCAGCGAAGCAATTTAATGCTCGTGTAGCTGAACCGGCTTAAGTTTGAAAATTACCTGACTTTTTTGAGAAGAAGACATATCTGGTAAAGGGAGGAGCCAACCCGGGGATTTGATCCGGGAAACCTCCGATCATCGTAGGGGCCGAATGGTTGTCCAGAATTGGCCAGAATAGTTCCCACAGTCGTTGAAGGAGCATGGCAGCCTCTCACTCTACCCTGGTCGGCAGTCTTTGCGTCGACTTTGCCAAGGTCCTCTTTCCAGGGGTTCGACCAGATTGGCCGCCTACAGCAACCAGGCTGATATCTCTCACCACTAAGCCAGGAAGACTACTAAATTGTGATGGCTTCTGATTTTTTTTTATTAATACCCTTGAAGTCTACAGAATTTAAATGCTGATTTCTTTCATAACTAATGCTCACCTTTCATTATAAACCTAAGTCTTATAGCAGAAACGAAGACATGCACTCCCTAAAAAAGGGAACGCCTACAATAAAAACGGGCGAGTGTGTCAATTCTTTTGCGTAGGTTGAAACTGGTACGTTGTTACCTTGAAAAGAAGTTGAAATTGACACATTGTTGCCAAACTAACTATTTGCTCTGCGCGGTAAAGGCATGTTTTAAATGACGTCATGCACAAAGGACACTTATTTTTCACACGGTAAGGATTGCTCAAGCAAGAGTGATAAACTGGGAATGGAGAGGAGGGCCTGAACGGGGAATGCCCGTTTGTGGGGCAGTGCTTCTCTTAGCCCCACTATTTGATTGTGAATGTGGAGGATGCAAGAGTTATCCTTCTAACCAATCACCATGGTCATCTCAGGGCAAGTCTTAAATGACGTTATGCACAGTTATTTTTCACATGGCATGCATCCTTCAAGCCACAGTTAAATAGTGGGGGCGGGGGGAGTGAGCCTGTTACCATTAAGAATACGATTATGCATTAACTGAACCTAAAAGAGAATTTTGGAGGTTTTTTGGAATGAAGACCATACCAATTTGGCCAAAACCTCGCAAAAGGGGGAGGGAAGAGGGAAGGGAGGGTATTGGTGGAAAGAGGGAGTATTACAGGAAAAAACATTGAGTGTTGCAGGGAGCACCGAGCAAAAACTGAGAAACAACCACGGGTGAAAAAATCCCCGGGCGAAGCCAGGTACGACTGCTAGTTGTAAGGTAAGAAAAACACGACACATACCAGACTACATGCTGCTAGTAGCAAATACAATACAGTACAACAAGAAAGCTCCTCAGCCCACGTTCATTGTTGTGTTCCTGCATCCTTGTATTGTAATCGAGTGCTGAGAAGCTGAGAACCGTGTGCTGAGCTCGTTCATTGTTGTGTTACTGCATCTTTGTATTTTTGTATTGTATATCGCCCGATTTCCGAGTGCAGCGCCCGAGCCATTGTTGGATTCTAGCATGATGAAAGTGGGCGATATCCTTCTCTTCACCCGTTTTGAAGCTATCAGTCCGACGCACATTGTTGAGTGCAAGTGAGCACGAGTGGAATACATTGTTGCGTTTAGCCAGAAGAAAGTTTGTGTAGAATATTCGTCAAGACTCAATGCTACACGCAACGAAAATAAGCAACGTTTAATTTTGAAAGCAGTTGCAATAATGTGATTAACATGAATTCTTGAACGATTTTTTTGACGTTTGAGGTGGTGTTGTTTTCAAAAAAATGTTCCATTCGCATTATTATTTGGTTGCTTTATTCCTTCCTGGTCATTATTGCCGGTTATTCCCGGTCATTTAATAAAAACCAACGTTTGTAAAGCACTGGTTGCAATGTTGCGAGTAACGTGAATTGTTTTACTTTTTTTTTATCAGTTATGTTTTTTAATTTCTTTCAGTAAATTTATTAGATTTGTTTGTTCTGCCAGTTTTCATTAAACACAAACGGTGGCTGGGATCTACGTGGAGTGTTGGGATCCAGGATACCAGCTCTCCGCCATGGATCCCATCCTGTATTGTTATAAGAGTTAACGTTTTAAAAAGCCAGCAAGTGCACATGTATACAATAAAATGCGACGTTTCGGGTTAAGTAGTAAAACGTTAACTACTTTTAGTGCTTTTATTCTGTCCATTGTTATAAGAGGACTGAGAGCTTCAAAACGGATGAGAAGATGCGAATATCGGTAGATAAGGATATGCTCAGCACAGATTAGGCTGTACCATTGTTGCCACGGGTGCATGAAACACCAACCGTGCGCAGCATGTGCTTTAACTAGTAGTTCTATGCCATTAAAACCCACACAACAAAAAAAAAGAGAAAAAAGTAGTACAAACGAAGATACAAAAACGAAGCAAAAAAAAACCGGCTACTCCATTTAGAAAAAAATTATAGCTTGCATCCCCAGGTCATTCAAAGCTGTGAAGGCCACAAATAAAAACAGATTAGAGTTCACTCAAACGAAACGAACTATAATTGAACGTCAGTTCCAGCGAAAAAGGACTGGAACCTAAAACCTCCAAGCACACGCATACATGCACATTAATAATCAAACAGACAAAATGGTTTGATAGAAATTTAACGTACACACTCAAATATGCATATAGACAATCAGATGAAACTGACATAAAACATTAATTGACAAACAAAAACAACAAATAACGTACCAAAAAACATAAAATGCTTTGTTTGGTGAATAGAAACAAACATAAAATCAAAGTTAAAAGCAAACGCAGGCAAGACCAATGGCCCTAACAAGAAAGAACCGGCATATTTCATAAACTAGTAATACACAGAGAAAATCCACATGTAGCTTTCACACAAAAGAGGAGTAAAATAAATCAAAAGGCATAAAAACAAATCCAAGAAATGAAAAAACGAATGTGTAAAACACAAATGTAACAAAGACACTTACGAATATGGAAGAGGGAAATGGCTAAGTGCACGTTAAATCTTGAGATCGAGCGGGAAAAAATAATTCTCAACAATGGTTCACTTAATGCTCTCTATAACCATGTTAGGCTGCAAACAAGCGCAAAAGGTCCATTCCCCCCTTAAAGATGGATTCTAGAGTCTTTTTATCAGACTTGGACAAAGCTAATTCCTTTAATTCAGCGTTTGCCATTAATTTTGTAAAAGATAATGGGCGTGTTCCCATTGGAGTTGCGGTCAACCATAATGTCCCACTTTGCGCAAATGTCCGGCTAACTTCTTCATTAGTCTACAGGGTCCTTGGATCTCTCAAGAATAGTTTTGCCGTTGGACCGGATGGTTTCTCTTCACACTTTTATAAAGAATTAAAAAATGAACTTTGCCTTCCATTAACCATAATCTTCAAAGGCTCCTTGTGTACTAACAGTATCCCTGATCTTTGGAAAACCGCTAAGGTTTATTCCAGTATATAAAAAGGATGATTCTGCAAATCCGAAGAATTACAGACCGATATCTCTCACTTGTGTTCCGTGCAAGGTACTTGAGCGTATAATTCGCGACCACATGTTCAAGCATCTAAATGAAAATAATATTTTAAATTCCGACCAGTACGGTTTTGTACCAGGTAGGAGCACTACCCTCCAACTCCTACATTGCATGATCATTGGACTAGGGCTGTGGTTGAGCGTAAGCCAGTCGATATTGTCTTCATTGACTTCGCGAAGGCTTTCAATTCGATAGTTTATGAGAAGTTATTTTTTAAATTAGCATTGTGTGGATTTAACAATAATCTCATGCAATGGCTTAACTCATTTCTTCTTAACAGACAACAGTGGGTCCAAGTGGGAAATATACTGTCTGACAATCAACAAGTTATAAGTGGGGTACCTCAGGGTTCAGTTCTAGGCACGCTACTGTTTGTCATTTACATAAATGATCTGACAACAAATATCCCAGAAATTAATATCCCAAAATTTGCTGATGATGTGAAACTATATAAGGTTGTTACGGACCCGCATGACCATCACGTTCTATGCGTAGCCATTGCCCACATTGAGAAATGGTCTGAAGAATGGCAACTACCTATCTCAGCTACTAAATGCAAGACTCTGCACCTCGGTGGAAACAATAAGAATTTCAGTTATTCCATTGGTAATTGTACCCTTGAAAACGAATGTTTTGTAGGGACCTTGGGGTTTCCTAGACTGGTGATATGAAGAGCTCCACACACATTAACGTAGTCGTGAAAGCTGGCCGTACCCGTGCGATACTGATTCGACGGTGTTTTAAATCTCATGATGTTTCAGTTCTTGTCCGTGCTTTTAAGAATTATGTAAGGCCCCTCTTGGAATATGCCTCGACAGTCTGGTCACACTACCTGATCAAGGATATTGTGTTGATCGAATCTGTCCAACGTAAGTTTACGAAATTGCTCCCAGGCCTTTATCACAAATCATACAATGAGCGTCTTAACCATCTGAATCTAACAACATTTGAAAATCGCAGGTTGATCGCCGACCTCTCACTCACATACGGGCTTTTAAATCACTTGTTTGATGTTGATGTCCAGCAGTTTTTTGTTATTCGTGGTTGTGAGAGGACTAGAGGCCATCCACTGAAGCTGGTGGTCGACCGCTCTAGGACTGACGAGCGTAAATTTTTCTTTTGTAATCGTGTTGTGGATCCTTGGAACCATTTGCCATGGGAGGTTGTCATGGCACCTTCTCTGGCAAGCTTTAGGAGATTGGTCAGGAGGGTCGACCTCTCAGAGTGTTGTTGAGCTTGACCCTCGGTGTGCGCTGCAGCTCTGCTCGGTGCGCATTTTATTTCTAATTCCTGGTTGTTCTATATCTTTTGTTTTAAACCATCATGTTTTACTTATGCTGTGTGTTAATCCTGTTACAACTTCACAACATATGTTTTTTACTTCAATTTATTTTTATTATCTTTATTAAGAATGACAATTGGCTTTGGCCAAGCTTTAATGTACGGTTATTTTATTTGCATTATTTTATTATTATTTTTTTTAAGAAACGTTGACAATTACACCCGGCTTTCCCCCTAACTTGTCCCACACGTTTGGCGATGCCATCGAGGACCACTGCATCCCTGGTAGGTCTAACCTTGGTGGTAAGGCATTCGTGACCCCAACCTAATACCATCAACCCTTCCTCTGCAGCCGAGCCATCGTATTCGTTTCAAACTTTTTAATGCTTTAACTTTTGTAATTTATAATTTTTAGTTTTAACAACGGATGGCAGTCAGCGGCCACTAGGTCCTTGCCATTCCGGTTGCATTTGCAACAAACTTATATTATTATTATTATTATTATTATTATTATTATTATTATTATTACTTGAAACACATAATTCCGTTAATATTTTGAAAAAAAAGGAATTGTAGTTCAAATAATAGTTAAATTCGTACGAGTGAGCTCTAATCTGTTTTTTATTCGTAAGCATTCATAGCTGTGAATTCAATTGGGATACGAGCACCAAGGATTTTTCTGTTTAATTAATCGTTGTATTGTCACATTTCCCATTTGAGTTTTCTGTTGAAATATTGTTGTGCAATTTATCTACTGCAATATTATTACCCCAATAAGTCATTCCGTTGTTGAACTGCATTTGGAGTGGCATTTGGAACACTAACATGCAACAATTGGTCATAAAATGCCAATATCGATTCAATCAGTATTAATTATTCATCAATTAAAAACAAATGTTTCCCGTTTTTTGACAGACACAACTCAGAAGAAAATTCTGCATAAAGTTTGGGCTATTGGAGCGTGGTAATTATGCAGCATCGCACTCATTACTGTGAACTAATGCTGCAAACAATTCCTGTTGGTATACCAGGTATGTCCAAACACTGACTTATTCGTGGTAGGACAACACGGGTGAACACGCTTCTTTTTGAGCTACAGACTTACTTCCGATCCAGTCCACAAGCAGCCATGGTTGGCGCTAATGACCAAGTTGTCGACGCGCCATTAAGCCTCAATCCCCCCCCCCCACAAGCAGCCATAGGAGGCGGCCATCCTGAGGGAAGTGCAGTGGCTGCTTTTAAGTGAAAACCACGGACGGCTACTGTACAGGATGCAAACAGCAATTTAAATGTTTTTGGGACCATTGACAAACCAATCATTATTTCTAGTCTGGAGATCAAGAAGCAAAGTTGCATTCACCCCTTGAATATATTCGTGATCTTTTAGGTGATCACTGAGAATGCCTGAAAAGTTATTAAGCTCGGCTGCAGTCTGTAGCCAGCATTCTTCCCGGTAGCACATTTGTTAGAGAATTTGTTAGTCAGCAGGAAGTCCTGGGTTCGATTTCAAGAAATAGCAGTGGTCTTTTCCTTCTTTCTCAGATTAGTGTGTCTCGTACTCTCCCAAGGCCATTTTTTACTGCAGACTGTTTCCTTCGTTACCTCGTCATTCACTCGTTATTTTTTATTAACAATAAAGTATTGACGTGTAGCAGAAATGTCAGCCAATCATAGTTTGGAAGAAAGTGCATCTAAGTAGGCATGCTCGAAAAACGGAACCATAAAAAAGAATCGCAGTTTACCACAGTGTGCCTTTTTTCATAATGTAAACCCTTTTTTTGTTATTATTTAGTTACGTTAGTTTAACAACAAAAGTTAACATTGTAACCTTTTTAGCTCCGTTGTTTGCAAATCCACTCGTCACATCTTTTAGATTGGTTTCTTTGTACCGCTCTGATTGGCTTTTCGGGTTGCCAATGAAATGGTCTTAGTTTTCGCTTTAATCTTTCAGTTTTAAACCATAGGGTGCAAAGTCTATAATTGTGAGGCCTTCAGGCCTCAAAATTGGACAGCCGACAAGACTGGAAGACCTATTTAATGCAGGCTTCGGGAAGCTAGTTGATTGATTGCCACAATACTGTATCTGCTTGCAACAATGCAGAATCAACTACCCATCAGCTGATACATGCTAACTTTAGACACACGCTAGTGCGTTGCCATCAAATAACAAACATGGGATAAAGCTTGGGCAGAACCTCAACAGAAATACGCATTTCTAATGTTTAGTTTTTTCGCAAACAAAATTGGGTGTACAGTGGACATATAGTACACATGATAGACCAGGCCATAGCAATTACAATAAAACGGAAGCGAAAAAAGCCAACAAATTAACTGAACAAAAAACGCCTTCGCCAATTAGAAAAAAAAACATTGGAGCTCGTATCCCCATACTCCCAGCTGTGAAGGTACACGAATAAAAACGGATTAGAGCTCTCTCGAACGCAAGGAACTATAATTTGAACTCCAATTCCAGGGAACAAGGATTGTGACATACTAGTTTCCACACACACTTATTCGTGTACATCACTAATCAAACAAACAAAATGGTTGAATACTTCGCACAAATAAAATACGCACACAAAATACAATATACACACGCATATGAAACAGAACGAAAATCTAAAACACATACAAACAAGACGCCGTAAACAGCAAAAACGCCTACATAGGATGAAAATCACATACACGAAAACAGGCAATAAAACTCCCATAATTAGGAGTATGCCCGTTTCACAAATTATAAATGCACAGAAAATACACATGTAGCCACTCACAGGAAAAACAACAAACACAGACAAATATTAAAAAAAGCCTGTTCATCAATCAAATTAAGTGCACACAAACATACACACGCACGCAAATATTAAACATTTCAAACGCAAACTACGTTCACTTTCTGGCATAAGCACTGAGCAAAAGCAGTCCTTGTTCCCTGGAATTGGAGTTCAAATTATACTTCGTTGTATTCGCGTGAACTGTAATCCGTTTTTATTCGTGTACCTTCACAGCTGTGAGTATGGGGAAACGAGCTCTAATGTTTTTTTTCTAAAAGGCGAAGCCGTTTTTTGTTCAGTTATAAAGTACTATGTGTTTCATGCATGTTTGGGCATGTCAGCCGGCAGGAGAGCAGCTTGGATTGTTGAGAGGAGAGCGACATACAACTTTTTCTTCCTGTTTATGAAACGTGGAAGTATTAATGTATTTCCACGCTTAGAAAATGGGAATATTTACTAAGTTTAATTTTGAAGAATTGGATCTTTGAACACCTTCGTACTATACACCACGTGTAACCGATTATGTTTACCCACAGTTTCAAATAATGAAAAAATGAAAACGGTTCGTTGTATCTGATTAAACTTTTTTGTGTATGGATTGTCAGAGTGCTAACATGCTCAAATATACTCGTGATGTGATTTAGCTTCTGACAAGAAAATATTGAAACATAACTGCTGTTTTTTTTTATGAAGATCGCCGTTGAAGGGGCCTGCCACTGAATGGTGAATTGGGCTTCAGTTCTGAACGGGTTGGCCCAATCTAAGTTGAAAGAATAGAGATATATGGTACCAGCACAGAATGTCATTTATGTGTCTGTACCTGGATCAAAACAGAGTATATATTTTAGAGGTCATAAAATTTCACAGGTCTACGTATCTCTCTACAACACGTAAAATCGCATACGAAACTAGCCTGGGACTGGATCGAAGGCTCGGGTGTCTAAACCGAAAGCCTGCATTGACTGGACGTATACCATTACATCGTGGTACAGTTCCGGTAAAAAAAACACCTTCGTTATACGGAAGACGTTGCAAGATTAATGTATGTGACACTGACGGATATGTTGATGTTTCGAAAACTACTGGGCAGAATTGAATGAAACAAAAACTGGGTTGATTATTATGATATCAGCTAAGTTTCTATACGTATTACACGTAATGGTAATTAGCCAAATATAATTGGCAAAGCGAGCAACACGAGTTGATAACTAATATATATCTCGTAAATTACGAATAGAATTGAATAAAACAAAAACTGGATTAATCGTTATGATATATGTTATATTTCTATACGTATGAAATGCAGTATTCAGCAGAAAAATATAATATGCAATTCAACTTTGTTTCATGAAAATCCTTCCACTGGTTTACGAGATATCATCAGATATCATTAAATTTTTCTAGCTCGGCTAATTATTTTCAGTCAATTAACGTAGTATTTAATCAGGGTAGAAATACAGTCGATAATCTAATAAGCATTTCGGTCTTTGTTTCATGAAAATCCGTCCAGTGGTTTTCGAGATAACTGTATTTCTCCATGGTTATTATTAGGACCCCTCGATATAACGAAAAAGGGCTTTTTTACCGGAACTATACATTTCACTTTCCTGTATCACCATAATCGCAGTACGATACTTTTTATTACTGCACTTGCAGTGCCCATTAACCAATGTTGTGGTGTTTGAATTGACGACGTTAAATCAATGGCCTTGTAGTGCACAATAACAATCAATTTACACAAATAGTAAAATGGAAAGTTTCTGTTAAAGCCAACTTGATTAAACTTTTCAAATTAAACTTACTCCAGCAAACAGATGAATTCTTTTCGTTTAACTTAAATCCTGGAGCATCGCAAGTGCATTGGGCTACGTTGATATCAATCATGATGCAAGAATTCCAATCCCAATCAGCCCCGCAAAGATCCTTTTGACTGTCTGTACAATACCTGCCTAGAGACACACAGAACAAATATATATGGAAATTACTCCAAATAGCAACAAATGTTGCTTTTACATAATTTAATAATTCAAGAGTCCAGCAAACTGCAATATTTTTTAACCCTGTAAGTTCCACGAAGTTAAACACAATAAAGCAAACACTAAGTCAATGGATGACAAGAGGGTTTCGTGATGGTTTCATAGACTGATATGAGAGATATTAGAGATATTAAATTAATCTCCTATTGAATCAACCTAATTGAATTAATAATTATAATAATAATAATACAATTCACCGCAAGAGTGGTGGGGGGTCAGAAGGGTAGTGAGCCACTTACACCAGTCCTTGAAAATTTTGGTTAAAAAAATGACTAGTTTGTCATAATCGGACGTATGGATACTTGAGGATTCGCTTAAAAGAATTTAAATTTAGGCCATCTACCACTTCCACTGGAAGAGCATTGCAGATGGAAATAGTTCGGACCGAGAAAAAGATTTGCGACAATCAAGTCGGGATGCAGGAAATGATGACTTCCAGCCATGGCTATGGGTGTTGCTGCATAGAGTGGCCAAATTGGAAAAAAAGGAAGATCAACACCAACTAAACTGTGAAGGATGTTACATAATATTATGAGGTTAATATTCAGTCTACGAAATTCGAGTGTAAACAAGGCCAAACTTACGTAGTGTTTCCTCAAAGCTATGTACTCTGAATCCTGGGAGAGCCTTTGTGAAATGCCTCTGTACGAGTTTAAGCAAGCCAGTTTCACGAAATAAATAAGGGGACCAGACAGGGAAGGCAAACTCCAACTGAGGTCTAACAAATACCCTATAAGCCCAAATATTCGCAGAAATGTTTCCAGATTTACAGCATGTATTAATGAATGCCGACCGTGAAAAGGCTGCAGCACAGATCCTACTACGATGTAGTCATGATATAAAGTCACTTGTAAGCCAAATACTGAGGTCACAGACATCGGAGTAAGTTAGCAGTACGTTAACTGCAAGTCATTTTGTGGCTCATAGTTTCCAACACGTAGGGTGTGGCATTTGTGGAAAGAGAGTGGAAGTTGCCATATTTGGGACCACTGTGCAACTCTAAGAATTTCGGTCTCCAATGAACGATTGCTAGCAACAGAAATATTTTCAGATCCGATTTTCAAATCGTCGGCAAATTTATAGCCGAAGCTGTTTAACCCAGTAAGGTCAAGATCATTTATGTAGATCAACAAGAGAATTGGGCCAGGTTCCGACCCCGTGGGACGTCACTTGGAACACTTGTCCCAGCCGAGGATGTATCGTTCACGATCACCTTTTGGGTTCTGCCAGCCAGGTAAGATTCCAGCCACCTGCTGAGATCGAGGAGTTTTCGTTGAATGACAGACTCAAATGCCTTTTAAAGTTGAAGTAGACTAAGTCCAATGGTACTCCAGATCCCGCACGCTCATACATCTCTGGACTACAGCCAGTAATTGGTGGGTCGCCGATCTGCCAGGAAGAAAACCAAAATTATCGTTTCTGATAATGGAGTAAGTACGTGGCAAATAAATTTAACATGGTGTCGCGAATGAAAGACTCGATAGTCTTACACACCACGCTAGGAAGCACAATCTGCTGTAATTAGACGGGACAGATGTGATCTCTTTTTAAAAACGGTGACTACATTTGCTGTGAGGCAAGGGCCTAGCAATTGGCCCTGCGAATAAGAAATGGAAAACAGCCTACATAATGGGTAGATGATATTCTGCTCAATTTCCTTATAAAGAAATGACTTACTTGCTTTTTTTTTGTGTAGATATTTCAAAATCAATTCTCGCGTAAAAATAGTTTGTGGGTACGAAATACCCAAAGTATTTAACGACGTGTGGCGGTGACAGTAAATCTGTCATCGAAAATGCTATTTGAAACAAAAATATCACAAAACAATTGTGCTTTGTTTTGACTGTTGGTACGGAATGAATATCCAGATTTCAGAGGTGGTAACTTATGCAATTTAGAATTTTGTTTCCTAAAATGTTTTTGTAAGCAAGTAAGGATTCGTTGCTATGGAGTTTCTTCCAATATCACGATTTTTTAAGTTTAACTCTTTGGAGCTTCCCTATATGTCTTGGGGTAGAATATATTTTATAACTGTTTGTTGAAGCAATGTGTGACTGGTTTTCCTAAATTCTAGATGGCCAGCAAGTTCCTTTTGAAAACACGACCCAAGCATTCCCAATATCCTGGTGAATATCGAAAATCAGTTTTTCCCAGTCAATGCCCTAGAGTGACGTTTGGAGACTATTCATATCGATCTTCCTCTTGTGAGAGAAACCATTGGGTGTAGAATTAAAAAGGCCACGTTATCCGAAAAAGTTAAGTTTAGCGAGAAGTTGACGGCACGATGGTCGCCGTTTCTGATATGTGCACCCACAGAGATGAGTCGAAAATCCGGCGATTGGCATTAGAAAAAATAAGGTCTAGTGTACTCTTCCCCTTGGTTAGTTTATCCACTAACTGAATCAGGCCAAGTGGAGCAATTAATCCAGAAAATATCTACGGTGTTTGTCAGGCCCCATTTGATTGTTGAAAGGTTGTAATCACCTAGTATGATGTTTGAATGTGCAGGGTTAAAATGTTCGACGATTGTTTGCAGAGGTTAGGGATTTCGCTCATACAGTGACTGTTGGGCAGATACGCCAATATAAAAATAATTGAGAGGTGTGGCTCTTTTGACCAAGACTAGTTCCACCCAGGGAATAATAAAGCCCCCACCAATTTGGCGGAATTTACACATCCCAAATGTGATGAGCACCGTTAAAAACGTCCCCTTTACATTTTATTTGACTGCTCACCGACTGGAGAAGTAAGATGACATCTCCAAAAAGTTGTGACGAGAAAATTAAAAAATAGGGGGGACTAGTTTCATTACTAAAAAATATATATATTTAAATCCATTATTGATAAGACGATGCACTCACCAACACATACTTGAAGGTGTTTGTTTTATCTTTCATCATATCTAATGGTCTTTGTTGCGGTCATCGTATCAATATCCCTAAATGATGAAATGGTGTTCTATCAAGAAGTTAACTTCTTGGCAACCCAACTTCGACAGTAGATAAAACTTACTTTGTCATCTGTAACATTCTGCTACATCAAAACTCTTTTGAACAAAAGTGTTATGTACGTGACCCAACGATGAAATAGGGTGGAATGCAGTTCTATCACGTGTTTGTAGAATTCGGACCAAAGTTGTTGGGACCCTTTTCTACATTTCCCAAACTCGTCCATCGATGCAAAACCCATTCGTTGATCAGTTTGTGATAGTGATGCCGATCCGGCCAGTATCTGAAAGTCAGTTTCGTAGTATTAGCCCCACGTCTGAATATCACCGCATTGTCACCAATCTGTTCAGATTGAATGGCCATCTCGGCGTAATGGCTCAGCATGTAGTATCCTTCATGCGCGCTCATGATTGATGCTTTTTGATTTGATTTTATGCTTTTTTGGAGTTTGATTTGTATTTTAGCCCGCTTTTTTAAGGCGAGACGAAGGGATGTGGATTTTTTATAATCACCCAATTCATGTAGAACTTACATAGAATTAGGTAGAAGTTACACACTTCATGCTTTCAGAAAAGGTGATGTCCCGCAGAGGGAGACATCATCATTTCCGGTGGGTTGTGGGTCGGGGAAGGGGTCACGTTTTTTTTTATCTGCTGCATTACACAGACTTAGCTTGAAATTTAGTTGAAGTTACACACATCCCGACTGTCCAGGAGGTGATATCGAGCAAATGGGGTGGAATCGGGCAATAAAAAGAGAGGGGCATCACACTCATTATACTGAATTTACAAGAATTTTGGTAAATTTTACAGGAATTTTGGCAGAACTCACATGAAGTTTGGTAAATGTTACAGGAATTTTGGCAGAACTTACATGAAGTTTGGTAAATATTACAGGAATTTTGGCAGAATTTGCATGATCTGAAGGGTGGGATAAATTCTGAGGCATAATGTCGTCACTTTTGTGGAAGGGAGTACCATGGGAAGAGGTCTTTAGGGGGCTCCCATGGGTTGAGGTGTTGAGGTGGGTGGTCCGGGGGGTTGAATGTAGATTTTACATTGAATTGGTAAAATTACCATGACCTTTGGTGGAAGAATTTCCTCAAATTTTGGAAGAATTTAAATGGTTTGGGTTAAAGAAGGGTAAAATCATGCGGAGTCGAGGGGGGATGGCCCATGGGGGGTGAGGTCCAGAGGGGTCATGTGGGGTGAGGTCCGAACAAGAGGTGGTTCTGTAGAGTCAGTGTAGACTTTAAATGGAATTTCGTCGAATTTACATAGTGTGAGGGTCTGGGTGAGGTCTTGAGGGGGTAGTCCTGAGAGGCGAGGGGGCAATGTCCAGGAAGTTGGTCCCAAGGGGTGAACGTAGATTTTGGAACATGGAATTTGAAATCTGCACGGAATTTGGAATTTGGATTAAAAGGAGAAAAGAAAAAAGAAAACTTGTACTTAACGGTATATCTCTTCCTTTTAAGGTATATCTCTTCGGTTGAACACTTAAGGGATATATCTCAAGTTGAACTGTTGTTAACTGGGCAGTTTTCTTCTGGACTTGCTTAAAGAAACAAGGTAAGTGCAAAAAGATGCTACTACAGCCAGCAGATCGCAATGAACTTTATTGCCATATTATGCACACACCTGTGTATCTCTAAGCAAGTCTACAATATCTGTCTTTCTGCTGATTTCGCAAACTAAAACTTTACTGTTCTTTAACTACAAAACTTTGTATTGTATCAAATATTTCGCATCAAACCGAACTTTCTTTAGTAATGTGGTAAATTATGAACAGAACTTTGTTTACAGCACATATGATGTTTACTTGTGTTACAGTGATTCATACGTTCATGCATTGATGTATACTGCATAATAATTAATTTTGTTGTATTACGGTTGACATCATATTATGTAGGTCGGCTTACCAATATTTTATTCCTTTAATTCATATAGTCAGGAGTTTCTGGACGATGACGTATTTCCAGCACATTAGGCCTAAGAGCTTTTCTCGCCCAAGAATTACTAACCGTCAAGAAGGCAAAAAATTTTCGTAGAGCAAGACTAATACTACTGTCTAGTGCTATCATAATATGATTTTTACATATTAGCAATGCATTTAACAACATTTGATTATTAAATTACCTGGTAAGGTTAGGAACGTTTGTGGGGAAAGCATTCAACAAAAACTGGAGTGGTTGTAATGGATAGTTACATACTTTAACATGAAAGTATGTAACTAGGGAAACTTTCCCTTTAAGGGCTACAACGCGCTAGGTGACCTGGCTGCGCGACCAAGTTGCTGCAGCCAATGAAAATGATTAGTGCGTGGTTTTACATAAACGGTTAGCCTTCTCATTGGCTGCAGCGACCTGGCCGCACGGTCGGATCTCCTAGTGCCTTCGAGCCCTTAGGGGAAGTTTTCATTTTTCTTTTCTCACTTTCATCAAAATTAAACTGGTTAACCTATCTTCCATTAATATGAAGTACCTACATATTGTTAAATTATTAATTAGTATTTTATCAAATGCGTGTGTTGGTCAATTTGTAAAGTAGCTTGGTTTATTTTTAATTCATTTGCTAAGGAATGCTATGCTATATGGAGATAGAAAGAGAAGGAATGGACAGCAAATAAGTAGATATTTGGGAGATGGTCCCACTTTGGTCAAATCACAGAGGCAAAAAGAAAAAAAGATAATGCAGGTAGTCGGGATTGAGACAGCAATGACAAGTGGGTAAAAAAAAGGAGGGAGAAAAATACATTGATTGCGATGAAAATAATATCTAAGGCTGAGGGGGTGAATTAGAAATTAAGGTTACACAGAAAACCAATGAATCGGTCTGTTTACTTTGGTGGAAGCTTATGACAACAATACTCACAGTTTTAACGCAGCGCTAAAAGTCCAAATTTCACAGTAAAACTCCTACGAATTTTCGGCAATAGTAACTGATTACTCCCTAAGGCATTCCAGAGACTCGCATTCATGAAACACCAGTCAGGTGTTTCGTGAGAGCGAGTCTCCAGACTGCTCGAGGAAGGCAATTATATACAACCAGCTGTAACCCCGGCGTAACATACACCGGTCTAGCTGGTTCCTGCATGTGCCAGTGAAACACTTTACTGGGCAGCATGAATTGAAAAGGCTCGGCTGATGGACCCCATTCCCCTCCCCCACATTCCCCCATTGTGTGGTCTGATTTCCCCTCCTACAACCTGACTTGTACCCCTTGTTCCCCCATCCCATACTTCCCCCCTGCATTTCCCCATTATGTGGTGTGACTACCCCATTCTGTACCACCCCACCTTGGAACCCCTGGTGTTTGGTCTTCTTACGGAAATTAATAGTTGCCTCTCCCCGTATTCCCTACATTGTGTGGTCTGTTTACCACCCATCCCTACTCCTCTTACCTTGGAACCCTTGGTTTTTAATTTTCTTATGGAAATAAATAGCGTTTTTAATATTATTGTAGGGCGACACTTATTGTCAGTGTGGGCGAATTGCCAGTTTCTCCATGTTTCTACCCAGCACGAAAACACCATAACAACGATCTTGCATGCAGTGATCGTCACTCTAGCAACTATCAAACTATTCAAGTCGCTCTAATAGCCAGCATTATTGAAGCAAGCAAAATGTCGGTTGTTACTGATTGTTTTAAGGCACATCTGTTCACATTGTCCGCCGCTCGCTCTTTTTCATTGTTTCCGTGCCAAGAATGGACATGATCGCCCTCTTTCATTATAGTGCATGATGATGAATTTGCTTGCCCAACCTAAGCATCAAGACACACGCTACTTAGTCGCACTAGACACGTTGTGTCTTCACGGGAAATGTAGTTTGGTTGTTTCCAGCCATCTGAGGATAAAGATCCATGCGACAGAAAAGGCTGAAACTTGTTAGATCGGGAGACTTTGGTCGCCTGATAACTTTAAAATTCACTATTAATAACACAGCTTACCATTTTCTTGTTGAGAAAACGACGTTGATATTTGCCTAATTACGTACTCCATACTGCTAGCGCTTTTTTTTGTATCACGAAAATAAATTTTTCCATGCGGTGAAGCTGGTTCTCAGCTCATTTTACAGGTATTGCTCTGTAGATGTGCCCTTTTCATATGGACCTTTCTAATTGGTCACGTGGTTCAGGGGTTAAGGAGCTCCAAACCACAAAATTGATTGTTTTAAATATTGTTATTATGCAACAATGCCAAACTGAACATTAAATAAATACGTGTGTTAGCAGTACTAATAAGAAAATGCTAATCTTATGAAAAAAGGTGACTGCCGCTCTCAAAATCTAACGAAAGCCAACAAAAAAAAAAACGGAACAGAAAACTAGGTTGGTGTTTCCATCGTATAATTACTAAGAAAAAATGGATTTCAGCAATTTGGACCAAAAATATCTGATATTTACCTCAAAACATAACTTATAAAGGACTCCCGCCAAGCTTTTTGGTCACGTGAACTCGTGATTTCAAACGCCACCTCCTTTCGCCAACCTAATCACACCATCTAATACTTCAAACGTTAAATGAAATAATTGAAAATTGATTAGTAAGCAAGTTTCATATACTTCATTCAACCTTCGAACTCTTACTCGGTGGGATTAGCTTGGCGAAAGAGCTTGGCGTTTGATATCACGACTTCACACGGCCGAAGATCTAGCCGGAATCCTTAACAAGTTTTGTTTTGGGGTAGATATCAGATGTATAAAAAGTTTTCCGCAAAATTGTGTGAGTTTTAGTGTGAAATTTGGACGTTTGGTGCTGATTTAAAACTATGAATATTTTTGTCATAGAAATCAAGGTTAGTCTGTGCAAACAAATACTGCAAAGAGAAAGAAGATAATATAAATATGTGGATAAAGTGAAAGAGTAGGATATAGTGGAGAAGTTACCAGTTTCATTCCTATTTTTTCATGCTAAAACTGGAGGTTCAAATTGAATGTATGATAAATATTTAGTTATGCATTATTGAAAACATGAGAGATTGGATATTATCCATAGTGTTTATCCAAGGTGTTTACAGTCCAGACGCAAACGCATCACAAGAGCTGTAATTTTTTTTCTTTATCTTTTTGTTCCATTTTCTTGTTTATCGGTGCCCGAGATAAAAATCTGTGTGTGAACAAACATGCACAAAAAAAAATAGGTAACCTACAATTTTATTGCTTATTAGAAGATAATGTTTACTTAGCTTACTCTAGTGGGATGGTCCTTGCATTTCTTAAGTGAGTTGTTCATGAGTGCTATTTTTAATCCGTGGAAAATTACAGGACCGACAGTCAAGGGGTTAAATGCAATAGCGCGATAGCCGTTCCACTTTTTAATTCATACATTTTTTTTTCTTTTAATATATTTGACTAATTCAGACGTTGAAAGATTATCTGAATTCTGAAGTATGCACTTAAGTTCAACTTCCGATTCAAGCATTCACCTACTCGGCCTGCACACTTTTATTTGCTTCCATTGGGCCTGAAATATAGTTTACTAATTTAATAAAGAATTAATCACAAAGTAAAGGGTAAATGAACCATACAGTTTGCATTAAAGACTGGCTTTGAACTTCCTAACTAATTTACACTCACTGCATTTAATTAGAAATGTTAGCAAAACACCGACAAGTCTGAACTTAAACTGGATGGCCCCCAAACAAAATGCGGAATCTGAAATATTTCCAGATCTTAACCTCCTATATGTTCTTAAAAACGTATGAACATAAGAAACAATTTTCTGGAGCCAAAATAAAATTCTGAGTCGGAAAAAGTAGGGCCCTTTTTCTAAAATAAAAAACTTTAACTCCCCTTCAATAAAATCACTCTGCTTCCACTTTACAATTCTCATACAATTCCAAGGATAGTTGGGGTTTTTCAAAGTGTTCTAGAAAACTTCGAAGATAGGACGAGTTTTTTTCAATCTTAAGTGGATTTTCTATCCAGGATTTTGATTACTATTTTAACTATTGTTTTTAAAGAACTAAGAAAAAATGGTTGGAAGTAAAATGTTTGCGGTTGTGTTTTTTTTTATGTATACCAGTGGAAAAAATAAAGATCAAGAATCTCAGAAATACATTCCAGAAAGTTGACATGCATTAGAGAAACGAAAGTTGATTATTACGAAAAAAAATAGTAAAAACACACATTTCTATGCGAATTTCTGCACATTTTAAGAATGTGGATGACATAACGTCATGTTTAGTAAATTTTCATAAAACTGTGTAAAACGCAGTCCATTAGTTAAATTCACTTATACAATTTCTTTACAAATACTGCAGTTACGGAATAGTAAAATTACTTCACAATGTGAATAAACCTTACAAATGGAACAACTTACTGAAACAAGCTTTACGATCTTCAGTAGTCTTGTATCTGGGTGAATCACATACACATTCATATTCCTCATCAATGATAACACAATCATTTCCTTTAGAACTTTCACACCTTTTGCTTTCTTCGAAGGTGCATTCGGAAGTTTCTAATAATAAAACAATTACAATCATTTTAATATAAATGTTTCGAAACACTTTCGGAAAAGTGTTTTTTATATTTCTTGCAAGCCCACGAATGTTTTTCATAGTTTGAATAATTGTTAACGTTAACACCTTAGATGACAAGAAAAATAGATGACGTGTAATTTTTTATGTGAAATACTGTCATGTTTGGGTATCATATGTGACAATAGCTGCGTTTGATTGAAGTCCTTGTTCCAGCAAAAGCAGCAAAACTAAAAAAAAAATACCTCCGTTCTGATTCAATAGTTTTCGACGAATCGTGGCCAGATAGTAGATAAGTATGGATGGAACATTTATCCAAAAAATATGCAATTCTGTGAAATAGTAAAAGTAGGGAGCTACACATAAATTTAAGTAAATTTGAAAATTGTGTACTTCATGCTGTTCTTCTTACTGTTTTGAAACCGTTTCAGAAAGCAACTACGGCGCCTACCTACAATCTGACACATGATCTATGCCAGACATTTCCTGGTCTTTCTTCTTCTGAGCTCCCACTTTTTTAATTGGTCGAGCCAATTTGGAGCTACGGAGTCCTGAATGAATGGTTTTATTTGTAATAATAATAATAATAATAATAAAAGTTTGATGCAAACGCAACCGGACTGGCAAGGACCTGGTGATCGCTAACTGCCATCCAATGTTAAGACTAAAAAAAAATAATTTACAAATTTACAAAAGGTTAGAGTTTAAAATTTAAAAAAAAATTAAAAAAAATTATCCTAGTTTAAAGCTTGTCCAAAACCAATTGACAATCTTAAAAAATATAATAGTAGAAGTAAAAAGGACAATGTTCCACCACAGAAGAGTTGTGAGCCGCTGACACCGGGCCAAAGTAATGGGGGGGGGAGATCAAGAATCTCTCATCAGGATGGCAGACAAATTCTCAGTCAACAGTTCCCTACGAAATCTAATCACAGAATCCATACAGACAGTCTTGGAACGAAGTGCATTCCAGACGGGAACCACCCGCACTGCGAAAAATATTTGCGACAATTCAGTCTGGATCCCCTAGTTTCCAGGGATGACCACGAGTGCATTAGGTTCGTTGGGCCAAGTCGAAAAAGGGAAGGTCAATCGAGATTAAGTTTCGCAATATCTTATATGTCAAAATAAGATCAAATCTTATACGTCGCAATTCCAAAAGTTCAAGTCCAGCCCTTGAGAGACGTTCGATATGGTTGACGTTGCAAAGTCCGGGAAGGCCCTTAGTAAATCTCCTCTGAACGGACTCGACCAGGTCAATATCCTTGGCCAAATAAGGGGACTACACCGGGGTGGCACACTTAAGCAAAGGGCTTATAAAGATCTTAAATGCCCAAACTTTAGTTTGCACATGTCCGGACATGAAGCAACGGTTTACTATCGCCAATCTAGCAAATGCCGAGGAACATACCCTCGAACAATGAATTGAAGATTTCAAGTCGCCTGTGACTCAGATGCCCAGATCCCTGAATTCTTCAACAAAGGGAAGACACTCTCCGTCAAGCACATAGAGATAATCCGGGCGTACAGATCCGATATGCATGGACTTGCATTTCGAAAGAGATAGGGACAGCTGCCACAGGTTTGACTGGCTGAGTATGCTGTGAATATCAGACATAATATCAGGGGAAGGAACCCCGGCTAAATTTTCAGTTCCGATTTTGACGTCATCCGCAAATTTTGCCCCATAAGACGGAGAATTCGGCATATCAAGGCCGTTAACATAGACCAAAAAAAGAATGGAACCGAGCACTGATCCCGGGGGACGCCGCTTGGGACTCTGGTCTTACTGGAGAGAGTATGCTCCACCCTAACTTGCTGGACTCGATTTTCAAGGAAGGCAGCAAGCCAGTTCAGAAGGTGGCCGGATATACCGCAACCACATAGTTTAGCTAACAACTTGCGATGGACCACTGACTCAAAAGCTTTCTTGAAATCAAAGTAAACGACATCGCTCTGGACTCCAATGTCCAGTGCCTCCGTCCAACGATACAGTACACTCAAAAGCTGGTGTGTTGCAGATAGGCCCGGCAGAAAGCCAAATTGGTCACGGCCAATAATTGGTGAGGTAGTTAAGAATGGCACCAGTGTGTTACGTATGACCGCTTCCATGACTTTACATGCCACACAAGTAAGTGCAACTGGTCTATAATTCTCTGGGTTAGAGGGAGCCCCCTTCTTAAAAATTGGGACAACAATGGTGTTCTTCCAAGTATCCGGGAGCTCGCCCTGATCAAAAGACATGTTTAAAATAACTGAGAGTGGCTAGCAAATCTCAATAGCGATCTGTTTTAATAAAAAAGCGGAAAGGCCATCTGGTCCACACGATGACTGTGCTTGGGTTAAGTTTTGACAATACCGAAAGTACAGCTGCCGTAGTGAAGTGTACCATAGTGCAACTTCCAGTTCCGTGGCTTGAGCTCGCGGGAGGTTTTGATTCCCGTCGTCAACAATCGTATTATAACCAAAAATAGAACCCATTAGATCAGCTTTGGACTTGTTATCCATTAGAAAGACGCTACTGTGTTTAAAAGGTGGCAGGGAGCATAGGGACATTTTTTTTCCTTTAAAATTTAAAGAGCGACTGAATGTTTCCACCCCGGATAACAACTTCCTCCCGATGCATGTGCCATGCCTCTACCGAGTCAGAATATGATTTTTTTCGTCGATGTAGGCTAGCTTAGAAGGTGCATCCAGGTTTAATTTGTACCGTCGCCAAAGTTTGAGTTTACGATGTTTCAACCGCGTTATGAATCGAGGAAGACGATTTAAGGAGCAGTCACCTCAAACATGCTGCGGTTTTTTTACAGCAATCCATGTGACTCTTCAAAATGGCCAGAAAACAATTCCAGGCATCTTGGACCTTGGGGTGAACAAAAAAAATAATTTGATTCCAATCAATCCCCTGCAGAGAATTCCTAAATAGCCGAAGATCCAACTTACCCTCCGGTGACTTACTGTGATCCCCCTGACTAGTAGAATGCCTGGATCATGGGTCAGATTTAGTTTGAAAGAAATCACGCAGCGGTCGCTGTTTCCAAAATGGGGTGCCACTTCGAGGTCAAACAGAAGTCGGTCATTGTCAGTGAAGATTAGGTCAAGTATATTTGACCCAGGCATTGGACTGTCAACCCTCTGACTGACTCCCAATGGGGCCAAGAGCTCAAGAAAGAGACTATGGTAGCGGTCGCTTGCCGTCAATGTCTGCCAATTAACTGATGATAAGTTAAAATCATCCAAAATCACATTTGTAAGCTCCCCGTTCCAACCTTCCGCCAAGAACAGACAAACATTTACAACTGCGTCTTCAGATCTACTATCTGGGAGGTAACAAAGGGGGAAGGAGATTTTGAAATTTTGCATGGAGATTACCAACCCCTCAACCAAGGTTGACTCTGTAACCAGCACCGTCGGGCCTCACAACCCCATACCTGTTTAGGTCAGCAAACATCGCGTTGGTAAATTGCGTATGCAGCCATGTCTCCACAACAAAAAGAATATCATAAAAACCATCACGAATAAACGCAATAAAACAGCCTAAATTTCTAACAATGCTCCGCGCATTGAAAAAACACACTTTAAAAATGAGTTAGAAGTAACGTAACAGTGTTCAGATGGGAGATTTCTAGTGGGGGTTTCCCCATGTATGTTGTTTTAAACATCGTAATTAAGGAACAGTGCCAATCAGCAAAGACCAACTGCAAGTGGCTGAACAATAAAGAAATGCTAACAATATTGGTGAGTGAACAATTATTCACCTACACTACGAGGAAACGTGAAGAGGAATTATTTTTCTTATTATGAATTAGTTTATTAATTTTAAATAAAATTCTCACTCTAAATTACATGTTGTAGTTGACGTTACTACATGGCATAAAAAAGAAACACAGATTACAATCAAAAGGATAATATGTAAATATATAAAATGTAAAATGTTCATGGAAAAAAATGACGATTTTTAATTTAAATAATCAAACTTACAATTCAGAAAATTGCATCTATATAAGTTCTGTTGTGTTTTCAAAATAATTGTAATTAATGAATTACAATTATTTTGAAAGCACAACAGAACTTAAACAGATGCAATTTTCTGAATTGTACGTTTGATTATTTAAATCAAAGACCAAAAAAAACATTGTTTAAATAGATACAATTTTATAAACTGAACATTTGATTATTTAAATAAAAAATCAGTGTACATTTTAGCAAGTAAAGTCAAACTGCAATCATATGACTTTTTTATTTACACACTTGACGTTTTTGTTTGTAATTACTATTGATGAAAAACGCAAGTGTGACGTTAACACAGACATAGCTACTGATAAAAGTTTCTCATTATGTGTTTAAAAAGTTCTCTTTTCTTGACACTTCTTCATGGTGGAACCCGTTCTCGATTACTGCTCCCAAATTTGCAGAACTTTTTACACTGCATACTTCATAAACTTGAAAATTGTTAATGTAGGCTGACGAAATGGTGTTCAGCTATTTTCACCATCCATAAAATGAACTCCTCAAACAGCTCAATATACCCTCAATTTATGACAGGGTTGACAGGGCTGATCTTATCCTTACCTATCAGATGGTTGGGTTCTTTCTCTATCAACCCTTCTAGTTTTTTTACCCACAATTTCAATAGTAACCGGAGTCACAGCTTTAAATTGCAGGGTTTTCAAGAATTAACTGCCGACAATTCTTCTTAACTGAAAGGATTGTTTGTCCATGAAACTCCCTTCAAAAGGACATTATTTCGTCAAGACTCGACTTGACCTTTGGAAGCACTAACTTGCTTTATGGTTATTGGGGGATGGGTGCTTTATAAACTTTGACTTTATACCATCATCAATCTAATCTAATCTAATTTAATCATCTGACATAGTGGTCATGCAATGAAACCACAAATACTAATCAAGACACATCTTTATTCCCAATATTACTGTCACTCACAGAAACAAGGACATATTTAGATTCTTAACCGATAGGGTGAGAGATTTAAGGAAGAAGAACAAAGAATCGTCAAAATAAAACAAGTAAGTATTTTATGTTGAAGGAAGTATACTATATTAATAATTCCACTAATGACAGTACTTTCAGTCAATTTGGGTGTTAGTAATGGTACAGTACTTCAGCACCCAGTAATCAAACGTGTCTCAGTGTCCCAACTCCTTGAAAAACAGCAGCATAGCCTCCCGAGTGGGCGACACAAACTAGGAAATGATTGAGTACTTAGGAATCTTTTACCAGTTCTTTAATGGTAAAACGCGATATTGAGTCATACACTGCCAGAATATAGACCTATGATGAACTGCTTATGGTCGGAGTGTGACACACCATGTGAATAAACCTGTGATTAAACAAAATTAATTCTGCTGAACTCATTTTCGAATAACTCTGTTTCTCTATTTTAAATGTTTAGTAGGAGGGGGGGAGGGGAACACAGAGCAACCCATTTTGAGCAACCCATAAGAAAAACCCGTGAAGATGGGCCCCTGGGATGGTGTTCTTTCTTCGTGGTACCACACATTCATACATTTACACATTCATACATTTACACATTCATACATACATGTACTCCCCACACACGTGAGAATTGAAGAATAATGTGAGAAAAGCTTGGTTGAAAATTACTAAACAATCATATTATGAGTAGCACTTGGAATATTTTACCATTCATACACAACCAAAGAAATAGAGCTGTCATGCCTAATTACAGCATAATAATTTATCTACCATCCTAAGGCCTCTGAATAAGCTCACGGAGAATTTTGTCTTTCGCCAATCAATACGAATAAAAAGTGTTTGTGAGTATGATGGCGCCAATAAGCTCAGTAGGACACGTACTGATTCTTTCGAGTGGCTGTTTGAGCGAAATAATTCTAAGCATAAACATCACACGTCAGATAACTAGAGCCGGAATTATGTTCAAAATTATAACATTGACAGCTATACATCTCTAAAACCAAAAATGATCTCGGCATTTCATTATACTAAAAATAATGTCTACGAATATTTTTTGCAGGTTTTTTTTTTTGCAGCGGTGATGCTGGTTTGTTCACCGTGCGCCTATTTTTACGGAGGTGAAGGACTGACCAGAAGTCCGATGGGGCTCCAAATTTTCGGGGGAGGGGGGGGGAGGGGGCAATCCTAATTCTTCCATTTACCGACACAAATGGTTACATCTATGGCATAAACCCTAAAAACTAAACCCTAGTCGTTATCCTTACTATAAAAGGTACTTAGTTAGCCTTCCATAGCTTGGGATAACTTCCACAAAATTTTTTTTTAATAATAAATTATAAATAATAAATAAATAAACCCTAGTCGTTATGCTCACTATGAAAGGTACTTAGTTAGCCTTCTATAGCTTGGGATAACTCCCATGAAAAAAAAATTTAATAATAATTAAAAATAATAAATAAATAAACCCTAGTCGTTATCCTGACTAAAAAATCCTTTTGTAGCTTTGGATAACTCCCTCAAAAAAATTAAATAATAAATAAATAAACCTAGTCGTTATCCTGACTATAAAATGTACATAGTTATCCTTCTATAGCTTGGGATAACTCCCATGATAAAAAAAACATTTGTAAATAATAAATAATAAATAAATAAATCCTAGTCATTATCCTTACCATAAAAGGTGTTTAGTTAGCCTTCTACGGCTTGGGATAACTCCCACGAAAAAAACATTTATAAATAATATATTTTAAATAATAAATAAATAATTCTAGTAGTTAACCTGACTATAAAAGGTACTTAGTTGGTTAATTAAATGGTTACTTACTTGGGAATGCTTAGGAAAGAACCCCTCCAACATTTTCTCAGATGTCCCCTGCCTTTCAACCCACTGCTCACCACCCTCCGATATCCGTCCACCTTTGGTGGTCAAATTTATTATTTATTTATTTATTGAATAGATAAAAAATCATCCTGGACGCAAAACTACAAGTAACATAAACATGGAGGGATTTACTTTTTTCTTTATTTGATTTTACAGTTAAGCAAGCATTAGGTCATAAGATACAGTTGAATTTTGTTTGTTATCTATAATTTATACCCTGACCAAACCAAAAACAAATTGCTGAATTGTCAAATAAGCAAAAAAAATAAATATATCGCCTTTTTTAACTTTGTTATGAAGGGGGGGGGATTGAGGCTTAATGGCGCGTCGACAACATGGGAAGGGGATTACAGGTAGCTCAACTGCATGGTTGTCATAGGACTGTCAAACACGACTTCTTTCATGCTTAAGGGCCCTTATTGTAGAGTTCCATGGTTGTGCCACATTGTGTTGTTGTGGGCTGCGACATCATTCCCTCATTACATCTGGGCCTTAACGATTGTTGCCCCTTGAGCACTGGACATGCTGACCATTTGCAATGAATTTTTACCCACATGAATAAATTTAAGTTTGTTCATCCTAAATCCTGTCTTCTAAATGCCTGCCATTTTCAAATATTAGGGCACAAGTTTTATAGTTTTGTTTCTTATAGCGAAGAATCTTCCAGACCTTCAAATCAATTGATATTTTTTCACTAATAATCAGGACAAATTGAGAAGTTTCAGCACATTTTGCAGACAACATAGAGTTCACAAATAAAACTACACTACGTTTCGGGAGGACAACCTCCCGTCTTCAGGTAAAAATAAACACTCAAACATTTTTAAACATTTTTTAAAATCATGGCAGTATCTACCGAGACACCAAGTCTATAAAACAAACCATTTAGACATGGTCAAGGCCTAAAACTTTATAATTAAAAAATATATATAACATACCAAATGATACACCATGTTACTGGATGGGCGCCCGGAAGTAGAGTTTTTAAATTTTAAAGTTTTAGGCCTTGACCATGACTAAATGGTTTATTTTATATATTTGGTGACTCGGCAGATCCTGCCATGATTTTAAAAAATGTTTTAGTGTTTATTTTTACCTGAAGACGGGATGTTGTCCTCCCGAAACGTAGTGCAGTTTTATTTGTGCACGATACTGGCTGTTACTCTGTCTAATCATGACAAAAGCATGAATATTCTCTGAATTTTGCTAATATTTATTCATTGTTACATGATGAATAGACGAAACGTACAGTAGAGACTCGGTCACTTGAGCAAATTAACGTGAAAAAGTAACCACTACTAATGTCGGTTACTTTTTGGGATTCCGTGATTGCTCTAACTACACTGTTTGTGCTAAATCACCAGTTATAATTACAAAAGCATGGATGTGCTAGTTTACTGCTCATCTTCGAGTTCAATTATATTTAACAATCAAATTTGCTTTTTTTTAACGTGTCAACATGTATTTCTTATTATTAAAAAATAAATTCGTATTCCCAACAACAGTACAAAGTGCAAAATGAATGCTTGTGCCTTGGTTAATCTGCGAAGCTAACTATGGCATTCCTCGTGCTCGTTACCTCCATTGTGATTGGTTCTTGATTCCCAGACAAGGTGCCTCACTCTGCAGCGACAGAGCAAGAGCAAAAGCTTGCTATGAGAGTCTTTTCTTTTCCTGAATGTCCAACTGGCTGGTTCATTATGCACAGTGCTTGACGAGTGATTTCCACAAGGGAAACATTTTTTAGTAAACGATTTTTGGTATGTAATTTTTTTAGTAAGCGATCTTGCACGAAATTTTTTCACCAATATTTTATTTCTCATTCGTCCTTTTTGGTTCCATGACCTGTTAGAAAAAGTCTCCAAACTTGTGCGTATGAAAGCATACGATCCGTATACTCCATACAAAAGAAACTCAAACGTTCCTTCTCCACTATAGGAAAGGGCCGCATCAACAACACGTCAAGGGAGGGAAAAGGCTGAAAGAGCAGTAGGTAACATGTTGAAAAAACGAGCGGATACTTCCATGCTCGACCCTGATCGCCGCCATGTAAAAATAACCCGCTTGGAAAAATGGGGAAGGTCCCATGGAGAGTGAAAACACGTATAAACGACCTAACAGCACCTAAAACCCTTCCCCACACCCTGAAAAAAAAACATGCAAAGAAGCTCATTCTGGAAGCAGTCAAAGGGGTAAAAGAGAATGGGTATACTGGAGATTTGTTCAAAAGGGACTGTTTTGCACCAATCCATTTACCAGCAACTTCTGTAATCATTCCACACCTTCCCACAACCTGCAGAATCGTACACATAAAAAAGCATATCAGGGGAAGGGGAAAGGGGATAAAAACAATATCAAAAAACGCCATCAGCACATATACCTCCATCCCCACACCATGTAGAAAAAGCCTGCAAGAAAAGCTTGCTGTTGTCGGGAGGTCAACTGGAGGCCAGTTCAAAACGGACTGTTTTGTGTCACCACCCCTAGCACTTTGGTTCTCTGACAATACCTCTAAAGGAAGGGTACTTCCCTCTTTCATAACATCAGTTTTAATAATGTTAAAGACCTGTACCAGACCCATCCTTGAGGAAAACAACGTTGTAGAAAACGACCGTCTCCGATGGACAGTAAACCCATACAAGTTCATAAAAATATTAACATTGCGTTAAGTTTTGAGCTGATAATATTTACGCCTTGTTCACACGATAAATACATCTGCAATGCGCTCTGGGTGAAATACCTGACAAAACATATCAACATTCTGGAGAAAGAGCAGGGAAAGGCCGCTCGCCTTGTTGCAACTTGCACGATCCTATCATACCCCAAACATTTCCAGAAACTACACCTTCCATCATCAGAGAAACGTAGAAACAGTGGCAATCTAACTGAAACATTCAAGATCTTCCGCAATCCTTATAACATCCCTAACAATCTGTGGAATCCATCTAAAATTGGAGAAGCGGTCGTAGTCTTACTATTTACAAGGAGTGCACAAGAGTACTGATTTGGTGCCTACAACTTATTTCACAGAGTTGTTAGAAACTGGAATATGTTGCCAGGGGACATTGTCTCCTCTCCTTAAATGAAATATGTTTAAAAAACCGTCTTGACAAATTTAATTGGTAGTATATTTACACCGAGGCTGATTTATGAGCTACTTAGCTCAGCAATCCATAATCTTTACATTCTGTACGCATATCAGTCATTTTGCATTTTTTGTGTTTGATGGCTAGTAAGTAAATGAGAGGTTAATCAGGATTTATACCTTCATTCCCTAATTGACAGCATAAAGCAAATTAATCTTACTCTAGAATCTTTGGTGTAAGCTCACTGTTAATTTAGCTTTGTTGTTAGCCTTTGATCATCCCACACACACACACACACACATTATGGTGCAAACACAGCCACTCGAAAGCTGTTGGGATTGTTTACCAGATTTTGAAGCTCTGCCTGATAAGCATATTATGTAAAACCATTCAGCTTCTACCATAAAATTAAGGCACACGTATAAGAATTGACAAAAATATGAACAGTACACATAAAATTGATTAATCCAAACATCTGTGTTAAACATATAAATATTTTACTTTCACAAGCTGCTCCATTTTCTGCTGTTCTGTATCCTGGTTGGTTGCATGTACAATTATAAATTTCTCCATAATCTGTACAAACGTTTCCAGGCCATCGAGATTGGCACTTTTCACGTTGTGGTGGTAAACAGTTATTGTCTGGAAAAAAACAGGATTTTTTTTTGTTCTTAATATGATTTCCCAGATATTTACACAAAAGCATTTCCACAGGCAATGAATTTCATTGAATTCGACACAGTACCTGTTTTCGAATTTTGCTTTTCTTGCAAACACTATAATTTATTACTACAATAAAGCCACTATGAATACGAATTAAAAACAATAATATTTCAGAGTGAGGTGAAATGATTTTGTATTAGCCATACACTCATCTAATCACTAAAAATATACTCATTAAAAAAGCATTCAATTACAGTACAGAAAAAACCTACTACTGCTGTGGTGATTCAATTCGTATACAGGGTGTTACTGCAAAAGTCTGGAAAAGCCTACTGCCTTTCCAATATACAAAGAGGAAAACCACGAAAATATACGTACATATAGTATGGATCGGGGGACATGTAGTGGTGTTAGTTTAAATTACCTTGGATTGGTCCTTTAAGGCCATCACAATGTTAAATTTTGAACTATGCTTCGTGTACTAGTGGTGTAAATCGGAAAGTTGTAGAGAACTGTAAGTTAATACCAAAGCAAAAAAAAAACAGAATGAAAGTCGGTCCATTCGTATAGGAGTTATCCTTCACACATGTTAGTCTTAATAGCTCCACTGCATGTCCTCAAAGTGTCCAGCAGAGAAGGCGCTGTACCAAACGAAAGTATTGCAGCAATACGGGATACGATTTAGGGGTTTTCTTTCCTACCCAGAAACGTGTGGTGCGTTTTCCACAAGATTGGAAAGGGGTGAAGTGTGCATACGTTCAGTTATACAGGGGGAGGGTTGATTGGAAAGGTTAACTGCATGTCATGAAGGAACTGAACATGCAACACTCATTCGGACAAATACTCCCACTCTACCAATACATACTTGACCCGACTGATAATAAAATTAATAAACTTAAATAATTACCTTTGCTTTAAAAAAAACAACATTGCTAAAGTCATAGTCTTGTCCCTCCTCACTCGAGGAAACAGTCCCCCCGAACGTAACTGAGTATATGTATGCTTCACGAAACCACTTTCCAGTTTTGTGAAAAACGTACCACAAATTTCTGGATAGAAAGAAAACCTATTTATTTATCCGGTAATGCTGCGATACTATCATTTGGTACGGCACCTTCTCTGCTGGACACGCTGCAGACATGAAGTTTTGCTATTAAGACTAACTTGTCTGAAACATAACACCTTCCCTAATGGTACGATTTTCATTGTTTTTGTTTTAGCGTTGGCTTACGGTTGTCTACAACTTTCCAATTTACACCACTATTCTACCACATGGAGATCAAAATTTAACATCATGATGACCTTGAAGGACAATTCCAAGGTCACTTAAACTAGCATTACTGCCTGTCCCCCGATCCATAGTGTATGTATGTACATTTTCATGGTTCTGCAGTAAGGAGATTTGGAAGGGCGGTAGGTTTCTACATACTTTTGCATAACCCTGTGTATACAGACAGAGTGCAAATGGAGGTCTGAATGCCTAATTTGGGGGGAAATAAAATAAAATTGAGGAAACCTTGAGTGCTTTTGTTGTTGCAGGATGTCAGCCAGCTCACCTGGAAAAGGCTAGATGTCAAAGTTTAACTTAAGCCCGAGTCAATTGTTCAATTGGACGTAATGGTCCTGATTTTGTTACAAATTAAATAAATATTCTTACTGGTATTTTAAATCTTTCAGGGCTTCCCTGAACTTTTCACTTGAGGGTTGGGCACATTCTGGGATTACATAGCAAGTATCAGGCTTAAGCCAGATGCCAAACTAGAAATTTGTAAGGCTCGACCCGTACCCCGAGCGGTTAGAGGCAAAATCGAGGCTGAAATTGACTGGTGCATGATGGAATTTCGGAACCAGTTGACTGTTGCGATTGGGCTACTCCTACAGTAATTGTATTCAAGCATAACAGGGAGACTATCTGGCATAACAGGGAGTGTCATTCTTAATCATTGACTTGCCTGATGCTTTCTTGCAAATCTAACTTGAGGAAGATTCTATCTATACCCTTCCTGACAGTAAACACATGACTAGAGGGTTATAACAGTAGGGCTCATGGAATTTTTTCAGAATAGTATTAAATACATTTTTAGGGATATCCCACGTTCTCAATGCTTTACGGATGACATTTTGGTGCCAGGAAAAGAAAGGAGTATGATGCAGCAATAATTATAGTATGTTCTACTTTGCAAGAAGCAGGTGTCAGGGTAAATGTAAATTCAATCCGGACAAAATCAAATTCTTAGTCCCTCAGATTGAAACCAGAACCACAAAATGTCAGTGAATTGTCCTTTTTGGGGTTTCAAATCTACCATGAACCAACATGGTAGGTTTGTGCTTCGTTTGGCCAGTCTGATGGTTCCCCTAAATTGGATGTTTTCGTTAAATAGGCTTGTTATTTTTGTTCAATTTCACCATGGTTACCTGATTTTACTCGTCGTTATGTTCTCGCATCATATTATGCATGTTGTCATGGTTATTTTCGTTCGGAGAGAATGTAACTATAAGTAATTTGTGTGGTCTTAAAATTACCTGAAGGACAGAAGCATAAGAAGTAATGAATTAATGTCGATTGGTGGGAGATGTTGTACATACTAGTTTTGTTACTGTACACAATTGCAATGTTAACAGTTTTTTTATTGTATACTGAATGATGCAGTCACCATATTTTAAAAAAGGGATGCCTGTTGTGTCTATCGTTTGGGTACCACATAGTTAAACATTGGACAATTTGCTCGTAGTAATCACTCTACTAACTAGAGGGTGTTGTTTACCCTCGTTACCTCATTGTGTATTCACTTATGTTGCGTTACTTACTCGGTAATACTAATCTATGTAACAGTTTAGCAGGCTTTGTCACCCCTACGCATTACTCCGTCTGTAGCTGTTAGCTGTCACTTATTTACTAAACACTTCAGTGTGTGCTGAACCCACATTAAGCGAAAAATATGTTACAAGAACGTATTGTTCTGTTTCTATTATCTGGTAGAGTGTTATATGACTGATACTTCTAAGTTGAATAATAATGACAATAATAATAATAATAATATTAATATTAACAATGTTTAACCACAAAGTGGTAGGGTTCCAGAAGCGTAAACCACTTACTCTTGTCCGAGTTGGGAAAATTTTTTATAAACAATGGACTAGCAAAAAATGAAACATATTCAGGTCTCTTTAGGAAATGCATGAGGTTGATCCTACACAACTCAATTCGGAAGTGCTCAGCGAAATGCGCCTGCACTGTAAGCTCAAGCAGAGAAGTCCACACTGGGACAACTCCCACTGCAAGGAAACTTCTCTTACAATCCAACCTCCCGCTGGAACCATCGAGTGGCCCATGGTGGCCACAGAAGGGCAGGGATCATAAAAGGTTAAGTCCACTGGCAAAGAACGTGGCACAGTCTTATAAGTCAATAGCAGATCAGCTTGCAGTCTGTGCATTTCTAAAGATTGTGGCTCAACATGTGTAATCGCATGTAAAAGACAGGTTATGCAGTTCACGTACATTTTTGGAAATTTTTGGAATTCGACCCTGTCGATGTCGCCCAATAGACAAGGAGACCTAACTGGGCTTGCGTACTCCCAACGAAGGCCTTACAAACACCTTGAAAGCCAACACTTTTATTCTGATATTACCTGAACTGAAACAATTGTTCACAATGGCTGGCCACCTAAAAGCAATTCGACAACATTGAAATTGCAGTGTACTGATGGGTGAAGATGAAAGGTTAGGCAGATACCCAATTCATGTACTTCATGTACATCAGGTATCAGTTGATCTTTTAATCGATACTGGAGGTTTGTTTTGATGACCGACATGAAAGTTCTGGCATTTCTGAATTGAAAGTGGTAGCTACCAGTTTTCGCTTCACTCAGAAATCTAGTCACTCTCATTACTCATTGCTAAGTATTTTCAGTTTCAGTTTCAATAATAGGTGGAACCAACTTTAAATCACTCACGAAGTTAAACTATACCCCTCAGCTGCTGCTGTTGGCCCCCGCGCGTATTTTTCTGAGTCAGTCGAACAGCCCCTGAATATTTTTCGGTGTCCACCTGGTCTAGTCGCCAAAAAAAATAGAGCTAGAGCCGCCAATTTTAAAGTTTTAATGCAGCAAAATGAAACGAAACGTTCATAGAATTAGTTGTAACTTGTCTCAAACGGTAATCTGGTCTCGACTGCCTAATTTTTCATAGTTTTTAAAACCGTATTCACTTGCCAGCAACTTATGCGTGCGTGCATAGTTACTTTCGGTTTCGTTTTTACGGTTCGAATCATAATAGTCGGGACACATCGCTGTGGAAGCGTTACTTTAAAAATGAGTTCAGATGTGGCTCAGATTTTTAATTTGAGGGTTCTTCACGGATTTGTCCTTTTTTCATTTGTGGGTCTTCTAGAAATTCATTAGGCCTATGTCCCGTTCCCCCATCCATTTCGTTTTTTTTCCTATGCAGTTACTGTCGTCATTGATATCTTTGCTTAATTTCGATCTATTTAGCCGAAAATTTGCCGTCAGCCAGCCAAATTTACAGTTGGCCGGTGGTGGCCATAAAATTTGTGGCTAGCTGCAATTTAGCCAAAATTTCTGTTAAGCCGGCTGAAAATGACAAAGTAATGCGACTGAGGAGTATAATTTCAACTGCTGGGCATTGCAGGAATTGCAATAAAGGTCGCTTAGATAAATGATAAATAACAGTGGCCCCCAGCACTGACCCCTGAGGGAATTCACTAATAACAGAAGGAGTAGAAAAATACTTGCGATGAGTACTCGCTGTGATTGACCGCCATGAAAAGCTAAAATTCATTTTAAAAGTGCACCACCAAAACCCAGTTATTCAAGTTATAGCAGTTTCGAATGAACCACAGATATAAATGCTTTACAGAAGTCTAAATAAACAATACCGTGGGTATGCCCGTGTGCAGAGCGCAGGTCCGCAGAGCACATGTTAATCTGTCTCATTGAGCTTTTCTATAAAGAGAGCAGTTGAGTGAGCCAGATCTATAGTTTGCCTTGATTTTATCTGATTCGGGGTTGTGCTTGCGTTAATGCTGTGCTGTACTAAATGTGGCTGTAAACATACGATGAGAGAAAGCGATTCTGTAAACAACATTTTTTGTTGAAAGATTGTGAGCTGTTTTATCAGTTGGATTTTCTGGTAAGTGTTTTGAGATTTTGGCGATAACTAGTTATAAGTAGGAATTAAATTTGGACATTATTTTCCGAAGTGGCTCAGTAATACCTTGAAAGTAGGGAATTAAGAAAAAAGTTACTGATGCACTGCTCTATTACCTGTTATCATTAAATGCTGAATTAATTCATGTGGCAAAAGGTGAAATTGGTAGCCGTTTAAGAAGTATTTTGGTAATGTGTACCTCACTTTATTTTATAGATTGGATTTGTTATTCGTGGGCGTGATAATTTTTTTGTATTTTACCTTTTACTTCATTATTGTTACTTTAATTGATTGGTCGGTGTAACAGGTGAGATAAATATTTCTTGCAACCTGGGTCAGTAGCTAACTCAACTGATGTTGTTGATGTTGAAAACATCAGCTACATACAGGAAATTTTATGCAATTCCTATTGTGAATTTGTATTGAGAATTTCGGTCTTCTTTCCCTGCTGGTTCTGGGTGCAATTTGTGATCTTGGTGGATGGGTTCTTTTGGCTGTGGCTTTGCTGACCCACAATCTTATTCACCGGGGGTAATACGATTGTGGGTCAGCAAAGCCACAGTGCTTTGGCCCCCAGTGCTTTGGCCTTTGGCTGGGCGCTCTGCAACCACATCCTCTGTGAATTTTTATGATGGATGGACTGAATTAAGAGGCACTTGCTTACCTATTGAGTAGACCAGTCAAATGCTATTAGGTATGTACTTTTTGTGCTAACACGATGTGAAAATTAATAAAAAAAAAGACTGGTTAAGATTGTTGAGAAGAATATTACAAGCATGAAACTTGGCAGGATTATTGTTTACATTAAATTAAGACTTTTAAGCATTGTAGGCATCCCCTGAATTGCAATGAGCCGCCATATTGGAAAATGGCGGCCAAATAGTCTAAAATTGTGCATTTTCATTGTAAAAGCATGAAACTTGGCAGGAATGTTATTTACATCAAATTAAGAATTTTAAGTGTTGTAGGCATTCTCTTAAATTGCCACGACCCGCTGTATTGCAAAATGGCGGCCCAATAGTCTAAAATTGTGCATTTTTATCATTAAAGTGTGAACTTGGCAGGAATGTTGTTTGCTTAGAATTATTAAGAATTTAAGCATTGTAGACATTTTCCTCAATCACTATGAGCCGCTATATTGGAAAATGGCACCCAAATTACTTGTTTTCCATAACTCTGAAAACAGCCAGAAATGGACATGTTTAAGATTTTCTATGCCTTTACCTCTTCACCTTTAATGGGTGTAGAACAGTCTCTACCTAAGACAATTTCGGTTAGGATTGGTGGAAAGAATAAATCGTCACCTTTCAGAAAAACCTAAGCATGTCCATTTCGGGCTATATGAGAAGACTCGCAAGAGCACTTTGAATTCTAAAAACACCATACGCTTTCGCCGCTATGCCGTTACCTCTTTGCATTTCAGTGGGTATAACTACCTAAGGTAAAAAAAGTGGTTAGGATTGATGAAAAGAATAGATTCCACCCCTACAGAAAATTTGAAGCACGTCCATTTCGAGCTATTAAAGGGCTCGTAAGAGCACTTGGAACACGAAAATCACATAACAACCAATTGAAAAAAGGAGTGTCCGTGTGAATTAAGGGTGATAATACTTTAAATACGATTGTGTGGTTCAAGGGTTGCTTTTATGTAAAAGATGTATAATCCCTTTCCTGTCCAGAATTGTGTGCTGAATATCTTTGCTTCACTTTATGCTTTTGATTTGTTGATGGTTAACAAGACAGCCAGAGAACTCTTGCGGGAGATTAAGTCACCCCCTCCCCCACCCCCTCGGGTTTTTTTTTGAACTTGCTATCATATAGCTTTTTTCCAGTTACCCTTCATGTGCATCTATACAAAACGTAACGCTTTTCACAAAAAGTGAACAATTCCTTCAATTTTGAGCACTATAAAAACCTATTATTTACATTACGGTACATACTATGCATTAATATGATTCATTCATACCACTTCCAGTACTTACTTCCGGTTGTGTTTAGTATATCATAGGAAAGAAAATTCAAGAGGAACAATAAAGGCAGGGGATGTAATGTCGGTAACTGTGAAAGGGAATTCAAAGTGTCGTATTCAAATGCCATTTTGAAAAGTAAATGGTGTCTTTTCACTAATACATTAGTATCACTTGCGGTAGTTACTTCCGGTTATGTTTGGTATCATTGGAAAGGATATTTCAAGAAGAACAATAAAGGAAGAGTGTAATTCTGCTAACTGTGAAAGGGAATTCAGTGTTTCAATAAATAACCTTGAAAGTGTTGAATTCGGGCAAATGGCGCGTTTCCATTAATCGTATTTTAGTATAATTTTGATATGTTATTTACAATTGCTTTCAAGGGCAAATGCCTTGGTTTCATCTTTGTACTAATCACTTTAAAAGTAAAATCACAAATTCAGGGGCCTATTAACCATAAGTAAGCAATTCGTATAACAAAAATTATTCAGACCATATAACTCACTGAATTCCATGTTAACAGTAGTTATAACTAAGATTTTCAGATAAAATGGTTGGTTGTATGAAAACTTATTTTAGTTTTTTGGTAAAAAAAAATCAATTATGAATAAGAGAAAGAAAAAAGCAAAGTTAAATCCGTTGATTTGTTCCGGAGTTATGAGAAAAAAACTTGATTTGTCTGCCATTTTGGCTGCCCATTTCTAATATGGCGGCTCATAGCAATGCAGGAGAATGCCTATAACGTTTAAAATTCTTAATTTTATGTAAACAACATTCCTGCCAAGTTTCATGCTTTTACGATGAAAATGCGCAATTTTAGACTATTTGGCCGCCATTTTCCAATATGGCGGATCATAGCGATTGAGGAGAATGTCTACAACACTTAAATTCTTAATAATTCTAAGTAAACAACATTCCTGCCAAGTTTCACGCTTTTATGATAAAAATGCACAATTTTAGACTATTGGGCCGCCATTTTCCAATATGGCGGCTCATAGCAATTTAGGAGAATGCCTACAACACTTAAAATTCCTAATTTGATGTAAACAACATTCCTGCCAAGTTTCATGCTTTTATGATAAAAATGCACAATTTTAGGTATATCCTCCGTACTAAAACTAATATAAAGGGTCGGCTTCCTATCGAAACACTACTGTGTTGTTGGATGAAAAGTTAATCCCAGTGAATTAAATAGTTGTAAAAATACCCTCAAGAGACTCAAAAAATTCTTTAATTATCCAGACCAACTGTGAGAGAAAGATGGGTCAGAAATAAGTTTCTTCGATACACTGATCTAATAAAAGTAACATGGAGACGACATCAAATTTAACAAATTTGTAACGAGGTGGGATTTTTAATTTTGGAGAAGGGGGGGGGGAATTGAGGCTTAATGGCGTGTCGACAACTTGGTCATTAGCGCCAACCTCAGTCACAGTGCAGTGGCCCGGGTTGCCACTGCACCACACATTACAGAGATGTTATTCAAACCCCTAATCTAAATCTTGTCATACATCTGTACCTCCTGCAAAAATTGAAAAACACCGGACAGGAGGACAGACTTATCGCCCAACTGACGCGCAATGTCATGCGGAAGATGGAAACGACGATGAACACCATCAAGATGGCGACAATCAACAAGTAAGTGGCGGACCGTAAGTGGCCGCCGACACCAATAACATTCAGGAGGGGCAACCCCCCGCAAAAGGAAACAGTGAGTAAGTCGAGTGTGACCAATGCGCAAACGGGCCAACACCACCTCCTCACGGCGACTGCGGCGACACGCCGAGTGCCATTCCTCAACAGTGCCTTTAATAGCTCGTAATTTATTGCCGTCCTGTCCATCCCACGAGGCTTGCCAAAAAGCGTGTAACCTCAGACGCAGAGTTGGAAAAGCGTCCGAGGGAACAAGCCTGAGATCCCTACCGAGAGGGCCAGAAAGGGCCCCTTTTGCTGCAGAATCCGCTTGCTCATTTGGAGAAGAGAAATAATATGCAATGATTTTGGCATGGTGTGGTTCTCGAGTGAAAGCTTTTTTTTTATCCTCAAAGCAATTAATTAAGCTAGTGGGAGAGTACAAGATTTGTTGCCACTCTTTGTAAGTCTAAGGGGAACCCAATTTTATGCGTTTTTACCTGCAGAAAAGTACAATACATGATCAAGTCATTTTGTACTTTTTAATTTTTTTTTATTTTCAACAATGGCAGAAATGAAACGTTTAATGCTGGGTATTACTTCTCGTGTGTTGTGAATGTTAAACCAAAATAGTTAGCAAATATGAGCAAGTTCTTTAAGAGTATGTAATGCCTTTTTTCTCAAAAAAGCAATGTGGCATTGTTCTTGTCGGCTTTTCGTACAAACATGAACGTGCTTTAATGGAATCGAGCTGTTTATGGCATTTGAACTATCTGGTTAAAACTTACATCGACATTTTGACTTTTGTTCCACAACTTCGAAGTGATTCTTTTCATTACAGATGCATATATGTTGTTTACCAGAGTTATTCCAATCGCATTTGTTTCCAAATTCAGTTCTATTCCCGTTTTCAGTTCTCATTTGGCATAGACGTTCTTGCTCTTTTGTGCAGGCATCTTCTGAACAATAAAAAATGGAACACGTCCGTTATCAATAAACTGACAACTTGCAAGATGTGTATGTATAATTGCATACAGTTGAAATTTTCAACAGACATTTTTTAAAACGCTATACAGTATGGTTACCAAAGGTACAATGATTCAGTTAGATATGGTTATTTTAGCATTCCATTTCCTTTAAGGTGAATTGTACCCAGTGTAATGCACAGAAATAAACTTGCTACAACTATTCAAAAATTTTTTTTTTCTGTAAAAAAAAATCTCCGTCAAACTGACAATAGGTTTATTCTGTCACTGAATATTAATTAACACGTTAATGAAGTAACAAGAATATTTAAATAAAACACAAATAACAGCATGAGTTAGTAAATGCAAACCTTAGATTAATAATCAGAGGATAGAGAAAAAATAACAGCTTACAGAAAACATAGCTGTTCAAAACTTCCTAATCGAGAAATTATATACTGACAAACGTTAATAAGCACTATACACGTTGTGGGCGTATCCACGTTGTTGAGCTCGCTTTGTATTCCATGGTTTGTACAAGGCATCTGGAAGAGAAGCAGCTGATTTCAGCTCCACTCCAAACCAATACATTTAACATGGCTAAAATCTTATTTTACCGATACAATCCTAAGAGGTTTAATCTTCCTGGCCGAGGGACACGAGGTAAAACACAACATTTCTACTCCAGTCGGCCTGGGCTAGAGAAACAAAATGCTTTTCTTGTTTCAATTTCGCGCAAACTCTAGTTCTTGTGAATTGCTGTACATTTGTACTATTCACAGCTAAAGGCATATTTTTCACACATATTTCTTATGTGAAACAAGGTAATTTTTAACGTAGGTATTCTGCAAAAGTAAACACTAACTCTACTTCAACAACTGGCCACATGGGATCATGACTAAAAACAATGTTGTAAAAAAGGGTAGAATTGTGTTGGAGACTCCTTATTCATGTCACCCCTGATTCTGAAAAGATGCATACCCATTTCAGTTGTTCTTGGACTTAAATGTCACACTGCCCTCGACCTGTAGGAACCCAGTCCAAAGTGCTACGTCAAAGCCATACTGACATGGCCAAAAAAATTAAACACGCACACATATACATATATACAAACACTTTCCAAACTCGTCCTTTTGTCAGTTCGGATTAGTGGAAGAACTTCAGCCTTTGGTTCAATTCCCACTGAAGTAGTCTGATACTTAAGTCCAAAGGGCAATGAACATAGGTTACCGCGTTTAATTTATTTATCACTTATCGAACCGGTTTGGATTTCAATCGTTTCTATTCATGCTTTCACGCTTACCTGTGTGTTCGTTTCTGTTCATTTATTGTGTGGTGTGCAAACAAGCGTCCCACCAATGGCGAGTGGAAAGTGTATATTTATAATAACAATATTAATAATAATAATAATAATTTATTCAGTATAGTATACAGAAGGAGCACGAAGCAATAAATGCCTGTATGTGCACTGAATGTAACATAGACAAGCAACAAAGAACAAATAAAAACAAAAAGAGATAAATTATAGTTACTTAAATTTACTTATATGTTGATAAGTTTATGTTATTCACATTGCCAAGAATACGGGTTACCTTCCCCAATGGATTCATTTATTAAATCTGTTTTCGCATCGTGTAAGTACTACTGATGGTTCTGTGGATAAGTGGAATGTCATTAAAAATCTTAGGAATGACGAAACTCTTTCCACTCTTGCCATAAGAGTTTCTCCATACAGATGTTTGGAGCCAAGTATTATTATTCCTTTGAGGTCTATTAACAGGTATTTTATTCAGATTACTGTAGTAAAACTTTGTGATAACACTGTTTTAATTGCTTAAAAGTAAAAATTTGGTTCTCTTTAAAAACTTCAGCCGTTGTTTTATCAGCTGCACTGTTAAAAAGTGATTTTGCTGCTTTATTTAAAGTTTTTTGAAGTCTGTTTAATCAGTTATCCGAGGTAGAGCCTATGATAATATAAGCCTACCTAACTTTTGAAAGGATCCAGGCTTCACAGAGCGCTTTATTCACTTTTCCATCAATATAATTTCTAATTTTGTAGAGTAGGGGTATAGTAGGGGTAATAACAATGGTTTAGTCACGATAGTGACTAAGAAGATAGCAGGGCGGGTGCCACTTATATTGATCCCTGATTAATTGTAGTTGGCCGAAGGCTTTACACTAATGAAATTTCTGAATATTGCAGGTCCTGAGTAGGGTGTTGAACTCTTGGGACAGCGAGCCGAGACAACGTTCTCGGGAAGAGAAAACCAGGCTGAAGCGAGAAGAAACTTTTTCGACCCTCTGCACAAGCCCACTGGACCACCAGCTCAAGAGAATGCCGTGTATGACACAAGTTCAAAAAAGGGTAAGTCAGTAGATAGGAGCCCATGCACAATCCTGCAGGTGAGAAGGAGGTCCACTTGAAGACGACACAACTCTAGCAACTTCAACCCCGTGTGCTCTAAGCAAACATCGTAGGGTAGGTTTTTGAAGCCAGGTAACCCTTTCACGAACCAGCACTGCAGTCATTCGACTTTATGAATATTGCCCAAGAGTGAGGGGGGGGGGCACACCTAGCTCGCATACTCCAAAGTAAGTCGCACAAAGACCCAGAAGGCCCAGACCTTAATTGGGATGCTACCAGATGTGAAAGAGCGATTTGGAATTGCCAACTTGCAAAATGCATTTTTTGTAATGACATCGCAGTGCTGGGTTGCCATTAAATCAGAGTTTAGGTAGATACCAATGTCTTTTACAAAACTTGTGTCTGCATATACGCATGTTAAATGGTGCCTAGGGCAAATTAGTTAGACCGTGACAGGATGACATAGCGATAGGGCTTTGGCCTTTGCTCTAAAAGGTCGAGGGTTAAATTCCCATTCAGGCAGCCTGAAATTTAAGTTCAAGGAGCAACAGAAATATGTTTGCATAAGTATTTATTTACATCACTTAACAAGCTGATTTGGCTTTTCGTTCTGTTTGTATACTGATAAGCACAGCTTTCTCCCATCATTAACTGACAGGGACGACTTTTAAAATTATTTTCACCTTCTCTTCTAAAGGAGCTTGTCACAAAAAGTCCACATCTATTAAAATTGGTGCCATTTTATTGAAAGATTTAAAAAGAAGTTGTTTTATCCTCCTGTCATCTCGACTCATGTTCTACATTTTTGCCATACAATTGTTTGTCCCTGCGTGGTAGTAAACGTAATGCCCATACCAGCAGTGTTGATATTTGTCCCCAAAGGGTCGTACTGTTGTTTGTCCCAGGTACAAATGGGTGTCCATTAGTAGTTATAGCTTTGCACTGGCTTTGTACACAAAGTCTGGTTCTGACTGTTTGGAGCATTTTTGGGGTGTTGAAGCGTTCTTGGTCCACTTCAGCAAATGATTGTGGATCATGAATTGGATTTTATTTACATGTCGTTCGCAGTTTTTGAAAGTGTGAGTGGTTGCTTGAGGCTTGTTTGGTTGCACGTGGACGACTACATTTGAAAGTTACCACTTCATCAAGGTGCCTTCGTCTGACTTTACATGGTGAAATACCATTAAAATGCAAACTGTAGGGAGGGGGGGCTCGAACCCAGTTGTCTCTCTCAAATGGTGTTTCTTATATTTAATCGAAATCATTCTGCACAGGATTCTATTCCGTGTAATTTGCGCATTGTTCTTTCTTTTTGTTGACCGAATTCGAATGCATATAATCGAAATCGATCTGGAGAAAACCATTCAATTGCAAATTGCGTGATGGAGCGTTTTTATATATGTTATCTGTATAGGGTCATCTACAGACCCTTCAGCTGCAGTTGTAAGCAGGTCTGCCCATGTTAACAGGCTTCTCTGTGAGTGTTGCAAGTGGAGCTCTTAGATTAAAGTTGTTCTCAGAACCCACCAATGCTGCTGCCGTCATTCAAGCCATGTCGTGATCCCTCTGGCTTGTGCTGAAGCTTTTTCCATGATCACGGTGGGCTGGAAAACACGAAAGACTCTTCGTCACAAGAGCAAAAGGGCTCGATTAGTGATAAATAAACGTATACTCAAGGTGTAGTAATTTTTTCTTAGGTTTAATTCAAATTGAAAAGCTCCATATCTAATGAATACATAACAAATAACGAAAACCATGATAGACAGTTGTGTCAGAATTGCTAGCGTTTGGCTTTGTCATGATTTTTGTAGAGTGCCAGGGGAAGGGAGAAACAGGAAGGTCATAGGAGTGGAAACCAGGAGTCGAGTAGGTTGAGAGCTATCCACCTACAAAAGTTAGCACTGATCAGACCTCAGAATGACGAGGAAAATAGAATCTGTTCTTACTAAATTCTAATCAAGGCTGTAACGTCATTTGTAATTTTATATCGTAATTAACCTTTCAAGTTCAACGAAGCGGGCAGTCTGCATTAAAGACTGACCTTGTGAGGAAACACAATACACTAGTCTGAGAAAGAAAGAAAAGACTACTGCCCCGACTGGGACTCGAACCCAGGACTTCCCGTTTATTAGCCGGGAAGTCCTGGGTTCGAGTCCCAGTAGGGGCAGTAGTCTTTTCTTTCTTTCTCAGACTAGTGTATTGTGTTTCATCACAAGGCCAGTCTTTAATGCAGACTGCTTGCTTCGTTTACTTTTTACCTTATGATTTCTTCTTTACTTTCCAGTTCAGTGTCATAATGTTTTCGTGCTACACGTAAAATAAATAAATGAAACGAATGCATTTTTTCTTGCTTAAGCTAAACAAGCTCGTCACGGTACTGTTCTTAATTTTAATCGAGGCTGTAACGTACTTTTTACATCTGGAGCAAGCGTGATGTTCTTTAGTTCATAAACAGGGGTGATATCCAGGCGTGATATCCAAGAGCAGGCGTTATATTCGATATCACTACTCCTTTAGCATCTCAATCGTAAACCATTGTTGCAATCCTATCGTGTTCCATTGTTAAAGGAGGACTGAGATCATGATATTGGGTGATAATAACAGAGAAAAAGTCAATTCGAAAGCAAGCTGTATAGGTTAGAACTTGCTTTCTGAGTACTGATATAAAAAATGTCGAGGCCCCCAGTGGGTCCTCGACACCCAACCAACGAGCATTCATGCCAACGCTGATGTATGCATGTCTGCGTATCCTATAAAGGAACTGGGCGTGGCTGGATTAATTTCTCGTGTTCCCCGTCAGGCTTATAAGTATTGTTGGTGGATAGCTCTCATCCTACTCGACTCCTGGTTTCCACTCCTATGCCCTTCATGTTTCTCCCTTCTCCCTTGCACTCTACAAAAATGGTGAGCCAAAATTATTACACATTGAATATACGTTTATTTATCAATAATCCAGCCAATTTTTCTCTCCATCCTGTGATTACACGTTTGTTGTTTTACAGCAACACCGTTCCAAGATTTTGAAGCATCTGGCATTGCACAAGCTATAGGCTACTCAACGACGAATAACCCAGTTAGCCAATAACAGTTCTCTGCTTGTGTTTTTGAATTGTTACTCGATTCCAAAGTGCCCCTTCACCGTTCATACCACGGAAACTTTAACTACGAATTGCCCCTTCAGCCAACCTCTCTTAAACAATTTTTAAGAGAATTTGTCTGAAGAGGTTATTAGTCGTTGAGTTTCTGCTGAACGGTGATGGAGCACTTCAGAAACAACCAACAATAGTGCAGTCTTAGTGTAAACATTGTTGCCCTCACAGTCGAGCTTTCTGAGCAAAATAACATCAGCACGATACTTTCTTTATTTTGCATGTCCTGGTCCTTTGTTGCAGCTTCAACGAGGTTTAACAACACAGAGACATTGTCGATTTCAGACCTTCAGGACTGGGGTGTAAATCTCAGTCCTCTAGGCCTGAGATTAGGGTTTCAAACTTGTTCCATTGTTGCAAGCATTGCTGTTCAGTACTGAGATCGTCAAAATTGGGAGATGCGTTAAAAAACATTTCACACTAGTCTGTATGTTATTTATGGTAATTTGTGCTTCTTTATTAAAGGTATTAAAGGCACACACAAACACTAAATCTAATTGTTCAATTATGTAATATCAGTATGTTAAAAACCATAAACAGACCCAATAAATTAATTGGTATAGCATCAAAAGGAACCCTAACAAGTAATATGGCTTGTTATGTATTGTAAGGCAGGTTTATTTTACCTCATTCGAATTTAATATCTGTAATTTATTTTATTAGAAAAATAGCCATAGCAGCATGGAAAATTCTAAAACCGAAGCCAAGTAACCGAATACCGTAAATTCTCACACAGTATTAATATAAATTACTCTGCAGCATCAAAATATCGAGTTATTTCTATATTATGAAAACTTTGTAAAACCTAATGTTACTAAAACAGAGTTTTACATATATCTGGCCTATACTACTCCCTCTGAAGTATGCCTGTCAGCGGTTTTAGTGCACCTGATTGCACAGTACATCTTCTTACTGTGTTATAGTATACTATATATATATACGTACATACAGGGTGATGCAAAAGTCTGAGACTATTGCCTTTCCAAGTCTAACTAGAAGATAACCACGAAAATATACATACACATACTACGGGTTCGGGGACATGTAGGAGCGCTAGTTTAAATGATCTTGGAATGGTGCTTCAAGGTCATGATGATGTTAAAATTTGAACTATACGTCGTAGCATAGTAGTGGAAAGTTGTAGAGAACCGTAAACCAATGCCAAAGCAAAAAATAGAATGGATATCGGATCAATAGGAGTTAGAGTTATCCTTCAGGCATGTTAGTCTTTATAGCTTCACAGCATGTCTACAGGGTGTGCAGCAGAGATGGCGTCGTACCAAACAAAAGTATCGCAGAAGTATGGGACACAAAAAAAGAGTTTCTTTCCTATCCGGAAACGTAGGTTTAGGCAGTGTTGTTTTTACGATAAAGGGAATTATTTAAGTTGATTCGTCTTATCAGTTGTGTCAACCTTGCATTAGTGGAGTGGGAGTATTAGTCCAAATAGGTGTTGCATTGTAACTTCCTTTACGACATGCAGTAAACCATTCAAATTCCCCTCCCCATCCCCCACCTCCTCATGTGCAACTTATGGATGCTTCAGGAAGCTACTTTCAAATTTTGTGGAAAACGCACCATATGTTTGTGGGTAGAACACAAACACTTTTTATGGATCCCGTACTACTACCATACTTTCGTTTGGTAAAGTGCCTTATCTGCTGAACACCATGAAGACATGCAGTGAAACTAGTTAGACTCACATGTCTGAAGGATAATTCCTACCCTCATGATCCGATTTTCATTTTGTGTTGGCTTTGGCATTAGCTCACGGTTTTGTACAACTTTCCAATTTACACAACTTTTCTACGACGTATATTTCAAACTTTAACTTTGTTTTAACTTTGAAAGACCATTCAAAGGTAATTTGAACTACCATCACCGCGTGTTTCCCGACCCACAGTACATGCATGTACATTTTCGTGGTTTTATTCTAAATAGATTGGAATGTGGCAGTAGGCTTCTCCAAACTTTTGCGTATTCCTGTATTCAAACACTGTTAATGGTTATGTACGTATGTGCACAAAGACCCAAAAAAGATATTTTCGATTCGTTGAAAGTATATTGTACAAAGTCGACGTAATAAATTTTCGCAAAAACTCTATCTCCGTGTCGATAAACAACAGTTATTACTCCGTGGAAACGCTAATTCTATAAATCCGTATAAGCAGTTGTAACTCGTATAAGACAAAAAGTAGTAATTTGTAGCAATTACTAATTTGCAGTTGCTGAAATAAAGTGTGAAGAATACGTTTATCTGATTGAGATTCTCTTAGTTAACAAATTAGATGAATATGAAAGAAATACACTAAATAATTTATACTTACGATAACAGTGGGGAGGATCATTGAAATTTCTGTACCCATAAGCATTACATTGGCAAATAAATTTAAACCCGTTGAAAGAACATGAATTCCCGGAAACGTTTATCTGGCAAGCTTTTGCCTGGGTTTCGTTGCATTCAGTTTCTGAAGATTAAAGAAAATATTTTGGCATTTATATTAGTGAGCTATATACTACAAGAAACATGCATATATATAAAACAGAAAACATACTGGTTAGGTGCAAAAGAGTGAACGCAGAAAATGAATGAATTGTAGGTCAAGATGAAGTTTTAATTAATATGATGAAATGATAATTTCTTCCCATTCTAACTCAATAAAATTACAATATCGTATTTTAATTTGTACGTTGAACTGAAACACGGAGCATGAGTTGTCACACCAAAAGTTATACGTCCTGTCTAAATGTGATAAGTTTGGCATTGTAGGCAGAATAAAAAATTCACTATTTTCGGGTAAAAATTTTAATTACGGGTAAAAAAAAATCATTGCATTTTCAAAATTTCGTTTGAATGGATTCTATGAATTATGCTTGAACGTTAGGTAACGACTACCCAAAAAAATTTTATCTTTTTCGTTTAAAGTTTTAAGTTTTAATCTTTCTTAACGTTAGATTTCGTTTTTTTTTCATTGCCAAGCAAATCAGTGTTAAAAAGATTAACGTTACAATGGTCCAGAGTAACAGAAGTTTAAGAGCTACATTTTACTTCGCCAGAATTGGTGGTTATACTCTTAGGAAGAAGTTAATACTTACGCAGACATCTTGAACCATTGTGAGTCAACTCAAATCCAATGGCATTGCAGTGGCATGTATATCTGGAGTCATTGATTGGTATACATGTGTTATTTGCAACCTCAACCCGACATAAACTATCAGCAAGTGCACTACATTTATTTTCTGCAATTAAAATAACACAAATAAAAAAACGAGACCACCATAGCAAGTTAAAAGTTTGGCACAATTTTGTGTTGTGAATTTAATTTGAACACTTTAAGGTAGATGTATTGCCACAACTAAGTGTCATATATATGATAAACATTTGTAAAAATACTTTCTTTAATTATTCTCTAATTGTTTAGACAACTTCATTTATATGTACGAAAGACATGATTTTAAAATATTTGACTTTTTCTTCCAATAAAACATATTTCTTTAGGATAAAAATGAATTAATTTATTTAAATATAAATAAATTTATTTAAAATTTAAATAAAAGATTAGAAAGTTAAGTAAATTAATTAAATAATATACTGGGTTTCGATGCAGTTAACAAACTAGAAATCTAGCTTCATTTGTGACAGAATGGAAAGCCGGCAACAAGACTTATATAAATATAGATGCAAACCTATTAACGTTGCCTTTCGGACTTATGTATAACACTACCAGAGCAGAAAATCGAACCCACGACGTTTGAAACAAATGGCCGAGATCCTACCATTGAGCCATACTGACGCGGCCTCCTTTGTATAAAAAAAGAAACATCCATAGGCAGCATTTAATGCATGCATAATATCTACATATAAATATTATTTAACGGTCGTGGGTTCGATTCCCTGCTCAGGCAGTTTGACGTATAAGCCCAAAAGCAGCGTAAATAGGTTTGCATCTGTATTTATATAATTTGTAACACGATTTATTAATTACTTTTAGCGCTAACAGATGGAGGTTTGAGTTTCGGAAATGCAACGAAAACATTTAACAGCTAAGAATTTTCTTCTTAGGTGATTACACATCACTCATACGAAAGGACCCTCACATAAAACCTATACATGAGACCCAAACTCAATGGCAACGTGGCTAGCACAAAAAGTCCTAATAAATATTTCGAGTTTCATCCTAACAATTTTCAATAGAGTAATGCAGATTTTTGGGGGGGTTTCTTACTCACGTACAAGAAATAATGCAATAAAAAATAAATATCATATTAGGCCTAATCATACTCATTATTTGATTTTCAAGCAAATGATGCGATCAATTGATCACTGTTTGTCCCAAAGTGTATGGACTGATGAATGCTCTGATGGAGGAAGTGTGGGTAGTGGAAGCATATTCTTACACATGCGAGGCAAGAGAACTTAACTTTGTTTTCCAAGTTGTGGTTGAGTTAATATCATTTATCTCTTGACACAGATGCAAAAAAATTGCAGTCACAGAGTGGCACAACTCACAAATTTTGAGTAAAGACGATGTTTATTATTTAGACATTTATTTATCTGTTTATTTATTTTAAACAGAAATGTCTTAACATACAGTCATAGATGCGAAGTGCATTAAACCTTCTACTACGGTCGCATCATCCTCTTCCGCCGTAACATAGGTGTCGTTCCCCCTCGGCCCTACCTGGCCACCACATCACTGTACTGACTTGTACAATTTATCACTCAATCTAAGTATACTCTGTAATAGTGTTGTTGGCACATCACGCATACTGACATGGCCACTTGAACACTCGTATGAAACAATTCAGTTTACTCTAATATGTAGTATGAAGTCTCACAAACAATAAGAATAGTTTCAGTTGAACTGCAAAACGATTTGGTTAATTTTTCCAGGTACGGACAAAAGTTTGAATAAATTTGTTAATACAATACGGATTTTGGATAATTGATAATTGGGTAAATCAATACAAACATTTTGGGTGTTAGTATTGATTTTACGATTTATAGCATAAAAAATTGAAAGTAACCCTTGTTTAATAAGGAAGTAACCTACAAACTCTCAATACTTAATAAAATGAATGATAAAGAAAACGATAAAACAGAACTGTCGATTTAAAATTATAATTTGTTAATTATTAGGTCTAGTTCGTGTAGTGCTTGGCAATGTGTACAATAATCACACCAGAATCATGCAAGAAATTAAAATATACATTCTGGGGAAAGATGAATGCTGAGTAGTATAGAGGTCCAGTACTCTAAGACAGAAAAACAGAAAAAACAGAAAAAAATTGAGCATTTCTGTAATTATCAATCTTATTTAAATACAAATTAAAATACCACAAATTATAAAGCTTACCAGTAAACGTACAATGGTTTAATCAGAGGTGAGTACCCAAAAATATTCTTTTACGATGTCATAAGACAATAAATTTTTCCCATTAATTTATTAACGGCTAATCACTTAGTCATAATAATAAATACCAAAGCAAATTTTCACACTCACTAATGTGGTATGTTTACACTATCATCAACCCAGCTGACATAAGTTAGTTAAAATCAAATTTGCGTTTTATTTTTTTTACTTCTGCCATGATTACACAGAATCCTTAGGCCATCTATTATAAAGAAATGTTGATCATCAAGCAAACAAAATTAAATACAAACTGCTATATAATCGATTTCATTGTGATTACATACGCCAGCATTGTGTCTGTCCTTGATTGGTTTGAAATGATCCATAACACTTGCATTGATAAGTATCATTAACAATCGTGCAGTCATTATCGAAATCAGTCAAACACAGATACTTTTCTTCTTCTGTGCAGAAGGTACCTAAAGAAAAGAAAATATTTTAAAACGATTGAAAACAATATTTTTTATTCAACCGTTATGGTACAAGATTTAATTGTGTCAACGTAAACTATGTAATATTTTAACTTTTTAAATCTGAAGTTACATCTGTACTAAACAGACACAATTTTGATGGCGCTGAGCTAACAAACCTCTCAAAGAAAAGAAAATACGATATTTAGGTTCTTGTGTTGTTCATAGGCAGTTTGTTGAAACTAAACATGAAACTAAAATTAAATAAAACAATTGCAGTAAAATGGCCAGACATCACTTAGCCTACGCATGCCATTACAAAGTCAGTAACAGGGATCAAATAGCTGTAGGGGGACCTACACAAGCAAAACTAATTTCGTGCTAATTTTAAGCATATAAATTAAGCAATAAAACGCTACTTTATTTCAAATTTTCTCCGATTTTTTTCGGTTATCGTGGCTTAGTATTGAGAGACTTCGGATTACTTGAAAGACAACAGAACTTGATCAGTAACTAGCGCCCAGAGAAAGTTTCTATCACATCAAGTGACTATGCTAATAAATGTTATGTATGAGCCAGCTCCATCAGCAACAATGTAGTCTATTCTGTACATTCTGAACAACCTTTCAGCCCTATGTTTATCATCGATATCAGAGTTTTAAAAATCTAGCCGTATCGTTCACTCGGTCACTATCTTAACGTTGATCCATGTTTCATTTAATTTCTTTGCAAAATCATTGCAAAATCAATGTACTGACTATTTTGATCCAAAACGAATGGCTGTTGTTGCTCACAGTTCTTTCACTACATTCCTCAGCACGCCTGCATTTCGTTTACATCAGTCAAAACATACGATATTTCTTTGTTTGTTTGTACGCCTACTCGTCCGGAAGTAAATCCCCTACGAAACTAAGAGTTGCCCTAAATGAACGATTGAGATAGCAAAGCAAGAAACACAATGAAAAGATTTGTTTACGTGGAAATTGCTCGCTTTTCACGTTTAATTCACGGACCTCCCTGATTCAAAAACGCGAATATTTGGCACCCTTTTAAAACCAGGCTTTTTGTTCTGCTTTTTCGAGTAACCAGTCTGTTGATTAAAAACCAATTTTAAGGTTTGTTTGTAGTACGATGCAAAATACATTATCCTTTTAGTTTACTTTTTGCATACATCCTTTTCCAGTGCGTATCAGTACTTAATTAATAGCTTCAAGACAGTTTATTTGTTATGCATTTTAACATGAATTAATTGAAAATTCAAAGTTCATAACACGTGTCAACTATGATTGGCAATAAATCTAAGTGAAAACAGCAACAGCATTGTTAGTCATTAAATTATTTTGATTTCCTACTGCTTTTAAGATATTTCTATTACTTCGTACTGATGAAGAACAAATCGTCAGTTTCAGTGTGTTTCTTTTTTCATCATTTTGTGATCAAGTTTGTTTTTGCAGGTCAAAGTTTGTTGTCAGGAATCAAGGACTATAGGGTAGTTTTCAGGATAGTTTTTCCGGTATTTCAGGGTCATAAAATCAAGTTACAACAAATCAGAAAGAAAGTTTGTTGCAGTTTTGCTTGACTCACTCTACTGGCGTTGATCCACATTTCATACGGGTTAGTTGATTTTCGAAGCACCTCAGTATATGTTAAATAAAGTGCATGTGTTGCTTTGGGTTTATGCTCGCGTGTTTGAAATGTTTTGGTATTTGTATAGTTTCACATAACAAAAAACGCATAATGTTAAAACTAGGGTTCGACCGAGACCGGGTAAATACCCGACCCGGTACCGGGTATTGCTATTTTTGGCCCTGCTCGGACTCGGTAAAAATTCGACCGAGTACAAATAGGGTAATAATTATTTGTTGAAAAAATTATTTATAGTTTCATTTATACCTTCTGGATCCCCCTACAACTACTTGTACGCAATAGATATTCATTAATGTGCACAGAACAAATCAGATAAATTGCTTTAAGAGTTTCGGAGAACCAATTTTTTTTAATTACGAGCTGTAAACGAACTAAAATTGAAAATTTCCGTGTTGAGAAAACGCGTTCGTAAGTCGGCGATAGTTAGGGTAAAAATCGTTGTTCCCACCTGATAAGCGATAGTGTGAAGGTTTATAGGCTCCTTTTCCATTTTAGTTGTACATCACAGCTGCTGTTTTTAAAATTTTTTAATGTTGTGAAACATCATCTAGCTTCTCGTGTTTTTCAACAACGAACTGAACATAAGCGCTCACGTTAAATCCGAAGCGCGCCAGGGCGGCCATTGAGAAATTGCCCATCAGCCAATGAGAACGCGCCAAATCGGTCATGTGGTGCCAAATGGCGAATGAGGGTACGCGATCTTCCAATTGCTTAGGAAAGGCAGCTCGAGACCGCCAGAAACAGCCTCTTACATTCCATCTTATTGGCCAATGCCAAACGGGAATCGAGAAAATGTGTTGAAAGGCCTAAAGGGAGAGAACTTCCAGCTTTTCAGTGAACAGTCAAATGGTTCGATCGCTACCACTGTCGAAAATGACAGTGTTTTGTTCTTGAACTATGGAAAAAGGAATGAACGCCACATTTTTGCAGTTTTTAGTGAGACTGCACTCAACTAAAGTGCTTTTTATGAAAGTATAGACATCGTTAACAACGTTTTGTTTACGGAAATCGATGCACAACATATCGCGTAGCGAATTTGAGCTTTTCTCATGTTGATATTTTGGCCGAAAATTGCATTTTTCGACCCGGACTTCCCCATAAAATTTTCAACGTATATGTGCGTCGTTACTCCACTTGGGCCACATCATTGGTTAAAGCCAACAAAGGCCTATTGAGAGACAAAGTAACCAAAATGCATTTTATTTTTCATTTCACTTTATTATTTAAAAAATTGCAACAAAGAATTGCTGGTCAGTTTAATTTTTGACTTCACTTTATTTAATAACGTAAAGTTTATAATTAAAAAATTTGGAAAAAAGAATTACTGGTATTTTACAGTTTAAAGTTGATTTCGTCCTTTTATTTGCTTTCGTTCATTGTTATACTATGCAATAAGCAATACTATGCAATAAGCAATAAGCAAAAAAGAATGAAACCAAAGTAAAAAAAGCTGCATATTAAACATAAAGCAAAAATTGAAAATCTATGACACGGTTTTACTGCTCGGACTCGGCTCGGTGGGTATTCATAATTACTCGGACTCGCCTCGGACTCGGTTTTTTGTTACCCGGTGGATCCCTAGTTATCAGCGGGTAGTACAGGGGAGCCGCTCATTCAAAATGCATTTGAGTACTCGAGAACGGAGAACCATTCCCGTCGTATTCCACGGCCTAGAACGCTATGATATGCACCTCCTGGTATCCGCCGTGCACAAGTTCAAGGCACAAGTGCAAGTCACTCGCCGAAATGTGGAGAAGTTTCAGAGCATGACAATGAAAAGGAAAAAAGTAAATTTGCGATTCATGGACAGTCTGAGTTCCTTGAAAGCTTCGTTACACACTCTGGTGGAGAACCGCAGGAAAAGCAACGTCGGCTTCCCCATCCTCAAAGCCGTCTTGAACTCCGGCCTAAAATTCACTTGGTATTAGGATGTCACGACTCGAGAAGATGCTCTGAATCTCCTGACGCGAAAGGGTGTCTACCCTTACGAGCATGTGCAAGACATGTCAATTTTCGACAAGGAAAAACTACCATCCAGAATGTCGTTCTTCTCCCAGCTGAAAGACGAACAGTTAGTGGGTGATGAGTACATTAGGGCGCTCAACCTCTGGCTCAAGATGAAAACGAAGAAATTTGGTGCGTACCACGAGATCTACCAAATGACGGACGTTTTCCTGCTCGCAGACATATTCGAAGATTTTAGGAAACTTTGCCTGGAAAACAACAAGTTAGATCCCTGCTACTACATCTCCACTCCGGGATTTAGCTGGGCGGCTCTGCTCAAAATGGTGAAATCCAAGTTAGAACTCTTCACGCACGTCGGGAAGCACAACCTGATAACTTCCGGCATTCGAGGCGGTGTTTCCTTCGTGGGAAACAGGTTCGTGAGATCCAACAATTACCTACCTAACTTTGACCCTCGTGAACCATCAACCTACCTAGTAGACTTGGACATGAACAACCTTTACGGCTTCATCACGTGCGCCCATCTACCTTACGACAGCTTCCATTACCTGACGAGGGAAGAAATCAGGACCTTCGACGTAGACACCATGCCGGACGACGCGGACGAGGGATCCATCCTGGAAGTGGATCTCGAGTACCCCAGAGAGCTTCATGACGAGCGCAACGATTACCCCCTTGCTCTGGAGAAGATCGACATTAGAGAGGAATTCTTGTCCCCTTATTCGAAAGATTTTGCCAAAGACTTGAAGCACACTATTAAATCATCGGGTAACGCCAAGCTCGTTCCGAATCTTCTGCACAAGAAGAAGTACGTCGTCCACTACCTAAACCTGATATTCTACCGCCGAGACGGGATAGTTTTCCAGCATATCCGAAGAGTCCTTACCTTCAACCAGAAACCGTGGATGAAGGAATACATCGACTTAAACACCGAGAAAAGGCAAGCGTCGACTGCTCCGTTCAAGAAGGGCTACTTTAAGCTCTTGAATAACTCGGTTTTCGGCAAGACCTTGGAAAACAAACAAAATCAGCTCGACGGCAAGCTATGCACCGACGCTGAGACGGCGCTGAAATATACGTCTCAACCCCACGCCGACTCCTTCAAGATCTAGATCGAAAACCTAGTACAGATCAACCGGCGTATTCAAAGCGTTCGGTGAGATCTCCCCACTTACTCGGGATTACCTATTTTGGAACTGTCTAAACTTGCGATGTACTAGTTCCATTACGAGTTTATTCGGCCAAAGTACGGAGACCGAGCTAAGCGCCTTTGCTACCGTATCACAACCTACGACGTGTTCGAGGACATGCTCCAGAACCGGGTACGTAACGATACGTGTAATTACCCCCAGACCACCCCCTTTTTTTAGATTTGAATAACCAGGTCCTGGGAAATATGAAAGACGAGATGGCGGCATACCCATCCAAGCGTTCGTCGGACTGCAAGCAAAGATGTACGCTATCAAAACGTGGAGAAAAGATATCGTTAAAAAGGCCAAAGGAATCCAGAGATCGTTCGTCAAGAAGCACCTGTCCTTCGACGATTACAATTCCGCCTTGAAATCGACGGCACCGGCGTAAAAAGGTAATAGGGCAAAAATCTCCAGCATTGGAAACAATTTGAGTACGGTGCGAGTTTCGAAATCCCTCCTCTCCCCATACGACGACAAAAGGTTCATCTTGGAAAATGGCGAAGACACTCTAGCTACCGTCCACTACGACTCAGGTGTGTGGAAAGAGAACGAGGACGATTTCGACTCGGACGTCGACGTTATGAGTGAGGAGGAGGGAGAGGAAAAGGAGAGTTTAGCGCTCAAAATGCAGGAAGAGGAAAACGTGAACGAGAGAAGAAGTTGAAAGAGAAAGAGAAAGCGGCTTGGAGATTCTCTTTATTGGAGAATGGTCACAAGAGATTGGAGGATCCTTCAGCATGGGATGAGAAGCGCAAAATGACAAAAAGAGAATTGGAAAGGGAAAGATGGGATTCATTATGCCCGGAGCTGAAAAGAGAGAGCTTGGAGAAAGAAGCCGCTCATAAGAGCAAAGCTCAAGCTGGAGAAACTGAAGCTCAGAGAGAAGAGAGATTGAAGAAAGTTGCTGCTTCTATGAACAAAGCTGGAGCTCAAGATACCGAGGCGCAGAGAAAAGAGAGATTGAACAAAAAGGGTGCTTCTATGAGCAAAGCTGAGCTCAAGAAACCGAGGCGCAGAGAAAAGAGACCTTGAAGAAAGTTCCTGTGGCTAAAAGGAAACGTCAACAAAACATGACGGAGGACGAAAAGAAAGAAAGATTGGCAAAAAGACAAACGCGCAGCAGACTTTAATCAGCTTGAACACCATGTGGACCTAGGTCTTTTCAGGAAGCGACACCACAAGTAAATAAAAAAACCCGCCCATGTGGATATAGGCCTAGTACAGACCTACTGGGGAACAGCATGTAATTTCCAAAAACCAGCCGTGTACCTACCTCCGTGGTGGTCTGGGAACCGGTACTTATGTCAAGCTCAATACGTGAAAGTTCATTAAAACAACTTTTAGGGTATCCGATTTGAGGAACTTCTTATGACGCTACTTCGTCAAGCACAATCTCACAATATAAAAACTCATAATGCATCTACACTCCAGAGGCCCTCGAATGTTATTAATTCGTCATTCTCACGAATGCAGTTAACAATTCATTCTCACAATGTGAATGCTTTTTGAGTACTCGCACCATGTCCCTCTCTCCAGTTTTGGAAACCCCCCGAAATGTTGCTAATTCGTCAATATCACACTATGAAGCGTTCGAGTGTATTTTAAAGTTATCACAATGTGAAAGCCCACGGAGCACTCGCACGACCCATCCAGTTTTGGGACCCAAAAATGCTGAAAATTAATCATTTTTATGCTTTGAAGTGCTAAAGAGTTCTTACAACGCGAATGCTCGTGAAGCACTACTCCCTCGGTTGACGTCACGTGACCTTCCCGCTCTGAGGTGGTCGCATTTAGTTAGCAATAGGACTCATGTAGCGAAAGGACATTTTTTAGTAGCAAAAGGACAAATTTTGGTAGCAAAAGGTACTTTCTCATGGGTGACCTTGACCCACTTTGACGTCGACCCGGTGACCCATCTTGGCTATGGCCGCACTTCCAGTATGTAAAAAGCTAACTAAAAGCACGACCTTGACCCGGTTTGATCTTGACCTTGACCCACCCTCCTCACGACCTTGACCCACCCTCCTCCAGACCTTGACGACCTTGCCCACCCTCCTCCAGATTCACCAAAACTGAAAGGTAGCAAAAGGTGTCAAAATGGTAGCAAAAAGCACTTCCCCACCCTCCTCCAGATTGACGAAAACAAAAAAGATAGCAAAAGGCACTTTCCCTCCCTCCTCCAGATTGACGACCTTGACCTTGACCTTGATCCGGCTTGACCATGACCTTGACCCGGCTTGACCTTGACACAGTTTAACCTTGACCTTGATCCGGTTTAACCTTGGGGTTTGTGGGTTTGTCCGTGTCATATCGCAAATCCCCACTACTCGTATCAAACTGCAGCCAATCATTCAATTCCCGTTATCTCAGTATTGATGAATAATTACCCTATGGGAATTAACATGGGAAAGAGTGGACTAGCTAGAAATTAGAATTAGTAACAGTTTGCAACGTCACTGACGGTCTGATTTTGTGTTGCAAGCCACTTAGGTAAAATTCCTACACGAGTTAATTTTTGTCAGAGGAGTCATTGTTCTCCATTTTATCACAATTTAAGCATTTCTTTCCGAATATTATTTTTCCTCAAGTATCCGAAATGTGCCCAACTATGCTTCAGGATGTTAGACACTTACGCTATGGCGTTGCACTACAATGGTTTACCTCCTCGACAATTGAAAGGCTGTGGTGTTTGTTGGCTAACTTAGTACGTGTGTCTAGATATATCAAGCCTATTAAATAAATTAATTTCTGTGAGCCAATCAAGTATTTTTAAACCAATTAAGGCAGCTGAACAATCTTCGTCCCTCTGCAAAAATAAATCTTTTTGATCCAATTGAAGAAGTTAAACTGAATAAAACCTTTCAGTACTGTGATGATCAAATGCTTATGATAGGATTAAAGATTAATTTTTTGGGGTCAATTACAAACCAATTTCGGCAGCTGAACCATTGATCAGCAGTTTACAATTAGGTTTTACGAACCGATTAATTCGTTCAAACCAAGTATGGCAGGGAATAATCTTTCAGTCAATTGATGATGAGTGGTAGATCAGAATTTAAAACGAATTTTTGCGAGCCGAATAACGTTTTGTGAGACACTTAATACAGCTATACAATCTTTTCGTCCTGTAGTGATCACAGATTACAAATTAATTTTACGAACCAATTAAGGCTGCTTTACAGTATTTCAGCCCTGTGATGACCGGTTGTTGAACAGGGGTATTAAACATTTAAAAAAATTAACTAAGACATCTGAACGGTCTGTTGGCATTATGAACACCAAGTGTTGATCGGAAGTATAAAATACATTTTTGCAAACCAATTGAAACAGCTGAAAGATCCTCAGGCCTTTCATGACCAGAAGTTTCGTAGATGTTAAAATTGACCATTACAAGCCAATTTATCTGCTAAACAGCATTTCGGACCCGTTATGATCGCCGGATGATCAGAGGTTAAAATTATTTTTACCATTTCAATTAACTCGTGTCACCTTCATGGGGATCAGAGGTTGAGCAAAAGTTTACTATTATCTTTTGAGAGTCAATTAATGCAGCTACACAAACGTTTGGCCATGTAATGAACTAGTTTCTCTGGTCAATCACGACTTTGTTTTCTACTAAAGCGAGGTTCTAAATTTAATTGGTTCAGAACCAACCCAAGTTAATTGGCCAGCAAAAATTAATTTTTGTTTGCACTACCTTTACTGCCCATAACAAACCGCATCGATTTTTCTAAGTCAGCTTAGGTCATTCACGGAATTCGAACCGGCATTGTCTTGGGTTCCTAGATGGGGATGCTAAACAATGGACTGTACCTTTTTGTCTTGCTCGAAGTCCCGGGTCAACTCTCACAATGCTCGCATCGCTCTTTTGAACTAATTTTTTCCCCTTTATTTGCCATCTAATGAATGCTTACAGCAAAACGATACTTTGGTTCGAAGGGGGGCGAGAAAAACAGTTGTTAACCCTTCCTGCCCATGACAAACTGTAAGGTTATTTCTAAGTCGGACTTAGGTTTGTCACAGGATTCGAACCCAGTATTCACTTGGTTTCTAGTGTAGGATACTGACCAATAGGCTGTTCTTGCTTACCTTGCGCGGGGCCAACAAGGACCCCTCACAAAGCTTGCTCTGTGCATTGGGAATTTTTTTCCGTTCTACAGCTGTCCAGCATACTGGACGCTTAACAGGAAATGGTTGAATACGCTCTACTCATCTCCACCTAACATCAGAATCAAGATAAATGACCACCTATATTCGTTTAAACTTTCTCCCTAGGATGAGTGTATATATTTAATCATTGATTAACAGGTGGTAAATAATTTCAGCAAAGAATGTCTCAAGGCTACCCATTTAACAGCTTTCGGTTTTAGGAACTATGATTTGCAGTTGGACAGTTTATTAATTTGAAAACCAAATTACTGTTGTTGCGCTGCATTGTCAGCTCTTGGCATTTATTGTGAATGAATAAAAGTCGAAACCTCTAGTATGGTCACTTAAAGTAAAAGAATTTTACTATCGGTGTGCTAAAGAAAACGAACATTAGTAAGAGCAAAAAATTGCGTTGTCATTGTTTGCCTATTATTTTATCCTTATCACAAACGCATAATTTTAACTCATATACAAATTACAGAATGTAGAAATGATTAAAACAAGATCTGAAACAATTATCTAACACGAATTAACTAATTGAAATATTTATTTATGTTTACTAGAAATAAATTTTAACAAATTTTAATTTTTTATTTATTTTACTTCGATTTATTTACTTGCAACTTAATAAGTCGCAGTTTATGTAGTTAATCAGAGAAATGCAAGGTGGCAGTGCACGGAACTTATTTATATGCCAATGTCGGTTAGTTAATAGTTGATTTTACTCGGAATAAAAAATCCTTCCTGAATAAAAATCCTTATTCGGAAAAAATCCTTCACCTTCCTGTGGACTTTCCGTGTTTTACTCATTCCAGTTCTTCGAAGACTCGTGGCCACTCGGTAAAGCTTCAAGCTCTTTCATCGCGGCTTGAATGCCGTAAGTTTTTCTTCCCGTCACGTGTAGGCCAATGCTGGAATTCCCTGCCAGAGGCTATGGTTTCAACCAATTTTCTGCATACCTTCTGCAGACTGCTTGCAGCTTGTGATCTGTCTCACTTCTTCCGTAAGACCTATTGATACTTTTAGTATTACCGGAAACTACCAAAACTCCCATGGATCCCCTGTCTCTTTGCACTTTTTTTTTCCTGTATGGGACGGAGTCAATGGCCTTGTCCTTCCGTTACCTTGTTCCTTTCTTCGGTGGACAGAACTACCTTATGTATTATTTATTAATATTTTTTTGTATACGTGCCATGCTATGCTCTGCTAATACAACCTAGAATGATTACTTGATAAAAAGTAGCAAGTTGCAGGTCTGGCTTATCTCGGCATCCGTTATTTATTCTGAAATCCGTGCTGTGCCGCTTTGGAGTAACTGTAGTTCAAAATTCCACCTTTACTTGCGGCACCCCCCCCCCCCCCCCCCCCACACACACACACAATAGCCAGTGAGGAATTTAAACTGTGAGAAATGAAATGTCACGGTCAAGCTAGAGAAGCCAGCCAAATCTGAGAAGAATTATACTGTGTAAAATTACTATAACTCCGTTATAGATTTTTTCATAATTCTTTCACCTATAAGCAAAATATATTAGCAAAAATACAGAAGTATTACTCTTAACATCATCGTTCCATGGTAGGTAACAATAAAAAACTGTTTTGACTATTTTTGTAATTTTTTAACCTGAGTAAACACATTATTTTGTGAAACAAGAAATTTGTTCACTTATTTAAAATCCAAAAAAAAAATGCATTTGGGAAACTGAATTTTACATTATTATTTCAAAGTAGTTGAGTGTTATAATAATAACTTATAATAATAACAGTTTGTCACAATAGCGACAGGCATGGAAAGGACCCTAGGATCACTAACAGCCAGCCCAATTTAAAAACAGAAGACAATCTCATATAAAGATAGAGATTTGGCCGAGGGAAGGTCAGGGGGATGAGGTATGGGGACATAGATGCCTTACCACCAAGGTTAGACCTGCCAGGGACTCTAAGACCCCCAATGGCATCGCCAATCGTGTTGGACACACGAGGTGTAGGATTGGCCCAAGTAAAAAATAAAAGGCAGATGAACAATGAGACGGTTAAAAAGCATCGTTATATAATACAAAGTATGGTAAGTACTAAAAACAAAAGCATCCTCAAACTGGTTATTGTCACTACCTAAAAAAAACAATTCAGAATTAAAAAGCACGTATGGTGCAGGAACTTCCAACATTCTTTTATAATAAAAATAATATATTAAAATAAAAAATAATCAGGTAACCATCCCAAAATTGGATGGAAGAGCATGGGGCCTTAACACCATTCTAAATTAAGAGAGAGAATAAAAAAATTAATAAATTTTTTTTTTCACAAATCGAGAGTAGCTATCTAGGAGGTAGGGGTCATTTCAAGTACTCATAAAGGGGTTCAAAGTTGGTCTGAATTTTCCAACTATTTAAGATTATAACAATGGTAGGCTTTCGTTTGCAGGTAGTGTCAGTATTTCCTATTGTGCATTGAGGAGTGCGGTGGTTACCTCCAGCAGCAAGCACAATTTAAGTTAAACTGTAACGGTTAGTTAAATTTTTCAACGAAAGGCATAAGTTTGGACGATTTCTGTAATACGATTTCTATAATACGATTTCTATATTCAGCTTTAGAGATGACGTCTGCGTCACGTTAAAAAATTATTATTCCCTGTAAACGCATTTGCATCATAAAATAGTGAAAATGTGCCTGCAGTATCTCGAAGAGATATTCACGGTTTTCTACAATTCTTGATATTAACGAAAATAAGTACCATTTTTGGTTAATCTTAGTTGATTAAATATCACTATTTTCACTTATCGATTTTGAGGTTTTTATCATTTTTTTTATGTAGATGATAACTATCGTGGAAATCATATCATACCATAAACAAGGCGTACCATAAAAAAATGGAATCATGCAGGAAAATAAGGCACCATTTTGTGGAAAAAAAGAATGCTGTATATCACGAAAGACGATGCATACTCTGATATGGAAGGCGTACAATAAAAACCAGAAACAGACAGACAACTAAAATAGTCATTTACGGAAAACAGTACGCTAAATATTACTTTGGTAATAGTTTAACCAGCAGAGTGCATCACAACATTTTCTGTGCAGCAGCGGCGTACGTAACTTTTCTGTGAATTTTTCTCATATTTTAAGAGGAATTCATCATGAAATGACGTGTGTCTCGTAAAAAAAAAAGCGTGTATGTGGTAAATAAAGTTGTGCGCCATACACATGTCATTCAGCTCAATTTTTTTCGTGGCAATGTAAATCGGCGTGCAAAAGCCGACTTTTCTAAGTTTTCATACTACCTAATCAATATTTATCACACAATTCTCTTAAATTCCCTAAATTTAACTGGTAAAAATCTTATAAAGACGCAAATTTGAATGATTGCAATATTATTGTGATGTGAATATGTTCCTTTTTTAATCCAAATATTTTGCCAATGACAAATTAGGCCAACACTCAACGACATTGAAATACAATAAGGTAGCGAGTTTATGATTCGAAAGTGCTGAAATTTTTAAATTCAAAATTGAAACGCCATTCTTATCATTCTGGGTTATTGCATTGATTTTGATGCCATTCAAAAAAGTTTCATAATAAAATTAATTCGCCTTCATCCACGTTACAGCTTGGACGAATGACCCAATTATTCATCTTAGGTTACATTGCGCAAATATTTCCCTATTTCAACCCATCTTGGTTCCCTACCCTGTCACAGTGTGTCACAACTATTGCATGATCTTAGAAAAATGTCACAAATGAAGATCGCCCAATCATTTGTCACTGTTGAGGCAGGAAATAATTCGGAATCACTGGTAGTGCGATGTTTAACAGGAAAACGTTTAGCATTATTTTTGCAAAATGTGTTATAGGAGGATACTACAAAAAGTAAGAAGCAAATGCTGCGAAATAAAATATTGCTGTGTCAAAAACAATTAAATGGAGTTATTATATTGTTGTACCTACCCTTAATTTGGTACTCTTAGACTCAGCATGTGTGCATTCCTCTCTTGTAATATGTCGTTTATGGATGTCCTCTTACTGTTACATTATTTTGGCAATAATAATTTGGCAGTCACAACCAAAAAACTCTTATGGCTTATAATGTTTAGGAATGCATATACTTACGTCTACATTCAGTTCTACGTTCAGCTTCAGTATAACCATCAGCGCCACATTCACACTGAGCTACTTCACCATTAAAGTAACAAATATTACCATCGACCTCCACATGACATCTTGACTTCCCCTCCTCCGTACAATTAAGTGCTGAAACAGTTAGATATAAAGCAATATACTGCCCTTCTAGTAGCCTGCAAGTTTTATTTCGCAAACAGTGAACAAGTATAATTCAACTATTGAACGGTGTTCTATTATATAGGGAAGTTAAGAAAGGGCTGGTATGGGGCCACCCCTGGCAATCAAAATATTTAGTACGGGAAAAAAAGAAAAAATTAACGAATTGTCTTGTTTCTAATATATTGTTCAAAGACTTTTACAGGCCAGATTTGGTAACGCACCTCCATGCACATCAGGCTGACGTGCAATTTACTATTTCTTAAGGATAATCTATCTGACTTATGATCTATTCAGTCATTGACCCCTCTGATGTAGGATTCATTAGAGGATTCAAGATGAGGATTCAAGATGTGATATGCTGTGTGGCCAGATAATATAAAGGCAAGCACATATAGGCAAGTAGCACTGTAGTATATTTCAATTTTCAAACTTTCGCCGCTGTTTGGGTTTCAAGACACACGCTAGTGTGTCGCCCGCACGGCGAATAATGAGTAACATCCAGATAAAATATATATATGAGCATGGTGACCACTAGACACGTTGTGTGTTTACAGCAAAGGGAGTTTGGCTGTTTTCAGGCATGTGAGGATAAATAACAATGAGACAGAAAAGACTGAAACTTGTTTAATTGGGAGACTTTGGTTGCCTAACAAAATAAAAGTCACTATTAATGACACAGCTTACCGTTTTGCAACACGACGTGAATAACGTTGAAATTTGTCTAATCAAGACACGCGCTAGTGTGTCGCCCTCCAAGATAAACCAATAACATTCAGATAATATGTATATATGAGCATGGTGACCACTAGACACGTTGTGTCCTTGCAGCAAAGGTAGTTTGGCTGTTTTCAGCCATCTGAAGATAAATAACTATGCGACGGAAAAGGCTGGAACTTGTTTAATCGGGAGATTTTGGTAGACACATAGCTTAACATTTTCTTGTTGAAAAAACGACCTGAATAACGTTGGTATTTGCCTAAGTACTAATAACTACTAATTACTACTACTAACTATTACTGGTAACGCTTTTTTGTATAACGAAAATAAATTCATCCATACAGTAAATAAAGCTGGTTCTTAGCTCATTTTACAGTTATTGCTCTGGAGATGTGCCCTTTTCATATGGAACTTTCTAATTGGTCAAGTGGTTCAGGGGTTAGGGCGCTCCAAACGTCCAAATTATTTGTTTTACATTGTTTTAAACATTGTTATTATACAACAATGCTAAACTGAACATTAAATAAATCCGTGTGTTTGCAAGAAGATACTGCAGTACGAATAAGAAATCCTTATTATTTGAAAAAAAGATGACTGTGTCCTCAAAATCTAACGAAAGCCGAAAAAAAATGGACTAGAAAACTAGATTGGTGTTTCCATCTCATATTGCTAGGAAAAAAATGGATTTCATCAATTTGGACCAAAAATAGCTGATATCTACCCCAAAACAAAACTTGTTACGGATTCCCGCCAAGCTTTTCGGCCGTGTGAAGTCGTGATATCAAACGCCAAACTCTTTCGCCAAGCTAATCCCACCGACTTCAAACGTTAAATGAAATAATTGAAAATTGCGCAGTAAGTAATTTTTAATTTATTTCATTTAACCTTCGATCTATTACTCGGTGAGATTAGCTTGACGAAGGAGCTTGGCGTTTGATATCATGACTTGACACGACCGAAAAGCTTGGCGGGAAACCTTAACAAGTTTGGTTTTAGAGTAGATTGACCTATTACTAGTAACGATGTTTTTTGTATCACGAAAACAAATTCTTTCATGCGGCGAATAAAGCTGGTTCTTAACTCATTTTAAAGGTATTGCTTTGGAGATGAGCGCTTTCCATACGGTCTCTTCTAATTGGTAAAGTGGTTCAAGGATTACGGACCTCTAAATGACCAAATTGATTGTTTTATATTGTTTTAAACATTTTTTTCATGCATCAATGCCAAACTGAACATTAAATAAATCCGTGCATTTGCAAGGAAATACTGCAATACTAAGAAATACTGATCATAATTATGAAGAGAGGTGACTAATGTGCTCAAAGTGTAATAAAAGTCTACAAAAAAAATTGGACCAGAAAACGAGATTGGTGTTTCAATCCGGTAATGACTAATAAAAAAAAATGGATTTCAGCAATTTGGACCAATAATACCTGATATCTACCCAAAACAAAGCAAATCACACCGACTAAGACTTCAAACGTTAAATGATATAATTGAAAATTGCTCAGTAAGCAATTTTCATTTATTTCATTTAACCTTCGAACTATTACTCAGTGGGTTTAGCTTGGCGAAAGAACTTGGCGTTTGATATCATGACTTCACACGACCGCAAAGCTTGGCGGGAATCCTTAACAAGTTTTGTTTTGAGTAGATTAATATTTACACTATTATTTTCATGTGTAGGCTAATTATTAAGTTTTGGTTACGCTTCATGACATCTTGTTAGTTATTAACTAATTGATACATGACCCCAATAATGGTGTAAATTTAGAAATTTAAAATAATTGTACTGTCGTGGACACTTGTCTGCCGGAAGTTCACTTTCTCTGATTAGTTGTTGGAGAAAATGTCCTAACCTTGTACTCATAAGCTGTATCCAACATTGATTCGTTTTTCTTCTTTATATTTTACAACGAGGCAGCGTCCAGTTTCGTCGATTGCTGGTACTGCTGGCGTTTGGAAACTGTTAAGCCATTTGTTACCTAGGTAGGGGTGTGGTAAAACATCCAACCAAATATCATGGATACGGCTTAACACTGACTGTTAGTGGAACTTGCGGAACTCTCCCTACGCTCCAAATTACAAATCCAAATACATCCCAGTCGAAAATAAATTTATTTTCACATTTGAAATTTACCGATATCAAAGTTTACATATTTTTGTCGTCTTTCAAATCGTCGTTTATCCAATCGTATTTCGTTTTTCACAGTCTACGAGAAATGAAACTCCTTAACGTGAGTTTCCTTATATATTTCAAATTTCAATTAAATGTCAACTTACGGCATGGGAACTGTCAAAGCCATAACCGTTCACATTGAATAAGATGAAACGTTCGTTTTCCCGATTCAAATCCTTTGTGGAAAGTTCCAATGATCTGTGCAAAATAATGGTGTGGCTTTTTTCGTGAGCGAGTAAATGGCAAAAACTTCTATCAAGAGTACGTTTAAAGTAATGTCACTTGTTCCGCACATTATTAAATTTATGAAGTTAAAAAGACATATTTAAAGAAATGAAACCATAAAATATCCGTTGTAGCAAAACTTATGTCGATTTAAAAATACAATTCGGTCGTTATATGGCTCAGTTTACTAATTGATTTATTTATTTATTTATTATTAACGTTTGTCATCATTGTCCTGATAATGAAACTTAAAAATCTACACTATATATTTCAACAACACCCATAATGAAAATGAAAATTCAGTCGTGAGAAGTATCAAGGACCATGCTAGTGGTCCGCCCGCCAAGTTCAATAATTGTCACACTTCATTGTAACTTCATTGTAATAAAGTCATTGTGTAATTCCTGCATTGTTATTGCATGGCCACTAGCTTTGGTAATGTGTAATGCAGTGGCAACCCGGACCACTGCACTGTGACTGAGGTTGGCACGAATGACCAAGTTGTCGACGCGCCATTAAGCCTCAATTCCCCCCCCTCCCCCCTAGCTTTGGTACTTTATCTGAAACCAGAGATAAGCGTATTTCACGATGTCGAGGATAAATACCTATGCGGCGAAACAGCTTGAAAATTGTTGGAAATGGGTAGTCTTTATGCCCTGACTTGTATTTCAATCATGTGCATAAACTGTATCAATGTCACAAAAGTGCGTGAAGATCGTTGATTTCGGCTGACTTCTGTATACTGACTGTTGACTACTGACTATTAATGCTGCTTATATAAAATAAATTATGCGACAGATACGAATGAAATTTGGTATTTAACTCCAATACGTGCCTTTTAAGGTTTGACGTTTGGGGACGCATTAAATAAAACGTTTGCAATCATTTGTAATGCTATTTTTCTGTAAGAAAACGCCACCATTAATCAAAATAAGCATTACTCCTTTCCTTTCCTGTATTTTATTTGAGGCCCTAACCGCCTGTTGAACGCCCCAATGCAAAACATAATACAGAACGAGTAACAATGCAAACGACTGCCAGAAATAATCGGAACACTCCATTGTTGATAAAATACTCGCGCTACTTGTTTGTAGTAGGGCGTATGGCTTGGCTTCGGGCCACTAAGATCTTAATAAATCCGCAGTCCACGTTACTTATTGTTGATGGTTAAATGGAAATGAGCGAACGATTTAATTTATATGATTGAAGTCCTCACTCCAGCAAAACTTAAAAAAATTAATATCTCCGTTCGTATTCAATATTTTTCGACCAAACTTGGCCAGATAGTAGATGAATGGGCGGTAGCAAATATAAGTAGCCACAAAAAAAATACAAAAGAAGTGATATCTAAAACAAAACCCAGAAGGGTGAAAGAACCCGCTAAGTTTCAGCCAATCAAAGTAGTGATATCAGAGCCAAAAAGGCTGCCACCTAGTTGCTACATTAGTTGCCAAGCTAATCCCACCGACTATTACCTCACAAGTTAAACCAAAAACCTGACCATTGCTACCGATAGTAGCAATGGTCAGGTTTTTGATTTAATTTTGATCTAATACTCGGTGGGATTAGCTTGGCAACTAATGTAGTCACTTGGTGACAGCCTATTTGGCTCTGATATCACTACTTTGATTGGCTGAAACTTGGCGGATTCTTTCACCCTTTCGGGTTATATTTTAGATCATAAAAAGGAAATAAATTAACTGAACAATATATCCAGTAATGAGAACGCAAAACTATACAAAGATGATCAAAAGGTAAAGTGCAAAAAAATTAAACAGAAATGATTATAGGCTACTTGCGTACGTATAAATTCACATAATTATTCTATTTTCTATAATATTATATTGCTTTTAACCATTTTCTTTTTTTTTGTTAAAAACTAAGTAGCCTACAAGTCGAAAAACTAGTCGATTAGTCCCACTGTCTTAGTTCGCATGGTGGATCAATACACCATAATTCAACCTGAAATTTAACATTTAGCAAGCCCCGTAATGCCGCCACTCTTAAACTGGGGCAAGGTGGCCTGTTGATTAGCACGACCGTTTCATGTGCCACAGGTACCGGGTTTGAATCTGGCATCAGCCACCCCTGGCATTTTCGGGAAGAGAAGGACCCCGTATGTGTCGTGATCATGTATATTGTGGCATGTAAAAGAACCTAAGAATTTCCAATGGGATTTACCAAGCAAAATTGTCGCTCTCTCCTTTTGGCGCCATGGCTACGGCTGAGTGTGCGACAAAAGCTAAAACCACTCCTAAATTCCTCCAGTACTAATCCTCAAGAGGGATTATAATAATTTCCTTAAGCCTGTGTTTCCTGGATTGTTACTAGTGTTCTTTTCTCGTAGTAAGGTCTTCAACAATGGAAGACCCGACAGTGCTTTATTAATGTTAAAGATTTCTCAGCATGTGTTGTTGCTGAACTGGGCATGTACCATTGTTTTACTCTTTTCCTCAGTTAGTTGATTGTTGTGACCATTTCTTTCTTTTCTATGGTTACTCGCCCTCCTCGCCATCTGGTATTTTTCTTTTGCCTTTACTGTATCATTGACTCTTGAATATATTAGGGTTTCTGTTCTCGTTGGTAATTGCTTAGGATTAAGTTATGTTAGGATTGTGTTAAGTTTAGTTTGCATGAGCGAGTGGTATAGAGCAGTGACACGACGTAGTATTATTGTGTATAACTCTATGGTGGAGCCAGTAACTGAGTTAGCTGCAAGGAGCTCTGGAGGGAGAAAGGAAGATCGTCTTATTGAAGCCAATGCTATTAGACTGGATTTCTTAAGCCTATAACGCGCGATTTTTGTTGTTGGAGAAAACAACGTTCTTTTAAGCCCAAGAAATCCGCTCCCAAAGCACTGTCTTGACTAGAAGTGCCGTTTTTTTTCGTTACATTTTAATCTAGTGCACCATGTAGCTATTACCTCTAAACTGTGTCTCGTAGCCAATATAACGTCGCATGACGCTGCTCTATTGTAGACCTGTTAGGCTCACAAAAGACATAATAATAAATCATTTGAATAATCGTTTCTCTTCGTTGTTATCGATCCCTTCCCTAAATCACAATTAATTTGACCCCAACTGCTCTCTTTTAATTTTTTCTCCGAAAAAGAAACTCACGGTAGTGAGAGGGGAGCCGTTATAAGCCTGTCCGCCATGTTGGACGACAGGCCCAGTGTTATTCCGTGATATGGCCCATATCACGGAATAACACTGGGCCTGTCGTCCTGTCGTCCTGTGTTGATTGTTGATGGTCCAATGATTGTGTAAGTGAACTGAATCGTGTAAACAATATAATCTGTTAAAAGCTTAGATCGTAATTGTAGTCGCAATGTGTGACAACTTAACTAGGCAATAACTGTCGCATTATGGTCTAGTAACGTAAACAGTAAGTTAAACCTGAATAGATCAAGGACAGTCGTAGTCACCTGTTTAATGAATTGATGTGACCCTGAAAACATGCGAAATAAAGGTAAGTGATGCTAATAAAAGTACTTTCGGACCACAAGCCGTGACTGAGCATATTCATCTCTGGCTTTAACCACTACTGTAGCATCGGCAATACAATCCTCAGGCCTCAACATCGTCTGAAGGACTTAGGATAAATCATTAGTGGTTCGTGAAAATCGTAATTAAATTTCTGGTTAGCTGCCGAAGTTCTGTTAGCTGTAAGACTACAGGGGGCACAAAGGCCATTGATCTACAGCATTAGATTAAATTATGTCTATGCAAAACCCCTGGACATGCAACTTAATGTCGGAGGCCTCAGTGTGCTCCAACAATCTGAAGCGATCAGCTAAGTGGCACAGAGGTCGATGCGGCTTCGTGCGAATTTCGAAACAAATACAGGGTATTAGCCAGCAATAAAGCAACGTCACGTACTATGCTTTATAGGAACTTATTTATCTTGAATCCCGTTTCATTGCAGGATAGAAGAAAGTGGTTGTATGCTAAACCAGGGGCCAAACTACGGCCCGGGGGCCAGATGCGGCCCGCGAAGCACTTTTATCCAGCCCGTGCTTTATGTTCAATCAATGCGATTTTTCAGTTATTTATCCTTTTGAAGGTATATTTTCCTTTCCCCTGAGTGAAGCGAAGGTTACGTTTTCGAAATTAGGAAGATCTCGACTTTTTTTCAGAAATGTCTGATGAGCATCTCCATGCACTACTTAGCATTGGAGCCATTTTTAAATCTCAACATCGATAAACTGCCAACCGTGAGGAACAACTTTAACTTTGGGGAGGGGGTGGAAAAAGACTGTAATCTTAATTTACAAAAACACAGCACAACCAGTGTTTGGTATTGGGGCAAGGTCACTCCTCACTATACATGGGAGTGGGTGGGGGGGGGGATAGCCACTGCAGAAACCCATTTAGGACCAGATGAGAAAATATCCGGCAAGCAAAAGATAAGCAACTGTGCTAAATGGCCCTCAGTTTGAAAAGTTTGGGGAACCCTGTGCTAAACCAATACCGAATAAAACTGACCTCAGCTGACTACGTAAGAAGTATAATTGGAGAGGATGAGAAAATGACATGTTTTATGTATTTAAAATGAACGGTTCCATTTTGAGATGAAAGTGTAAATTGCTGCTCACATTTTGCAAAAGACTACTAACTCGTACTCTTATAAGTTACTAGAGGAAGCCCTGGCTATGCACGGGGCCGGTCATCAATTAAGTTTACAGACACACTCTTCCCGACGCACTTTTCCTGACACTTTTCAGATTGAAACTGTTCGCCTGATTGTAACCTCTCTTCCACCGTACATCTTATTGAGTTGGTCGACCCCTCCCATTTGGTTGCATTTTCCATGCAAGTAGAACGGGTGAGTCCACTTACAATAGAGGCGTGAGGAGGAGGGAAAATGTTACTTAAAATTTTGAGTCTTATGGTAGTGGTAGTTGCCTGGAGGTTCAACGATCTTATGGATCTGACTCGCTTCCTCAAGAGGCCGCAATTTTGTGGCAGCCATCGATTTTATTTTTCTTCGCACTGGACATGGAGTCACCGCATCAATCTTTTTTTCCTATTTTACTGTATCAACTTTTTATTGACAATTGACCTAATCTGGTCAGGCTCTTTATCTTTTTTAGGCTAACAGTTAGTGGCTATTCAGCCCTTGTTAGTCATGTTGTTCCTGCAACGAATATTTATTTATTAAGTAGATTTACGGTACATGTCATGGCATGAGTGATAAGCTTTCTAAAGGTGAAAGAAAGCCATTTGGCAGTTATAACTGTTAGGGTTTGAAAATTAATGCTGATAATGTATGAGTATTGGTTCCAAAAAAATTTACTTTGTGGAAAGGAGATATAACCAAACAAGACTGATCCTGGCATCAGTTAAGAAATCCACAACTTCATAAAACAAACAAATTTAATTTTCAAAAGGATATTCCCTTTCTTGCTCACAAAAACACGCAAAAATAACAGAAATAAACAGTAAAACCATCCCCACATGCCACCATCTTGTAAAACACACCACATGGCGGCATGTGGGGATGGTTTTACTGTTTACGTGTGTTATTTTTGCGTGTTTTTGTGAGCAAGAAAGGGAAAATCCTTTCAAAAATTAAATTTGTTTGTTTTATGAAGTTGTGGATTTCTTAGCTGAAACCAGAATCAGTCTTGTTTAGTTATGAGTATTGTTTGTGTATGACACTTGTTAGTTTTTACTAAAACTAAGATGCTGGTTTGAGCGCATGAAAATTTTACTAAATTTTCATATTACTTGGAAGGACTAACCATTATTATGATCTCTTGATAATTTATTAATAGCGTAGAATTTTACTGATCTGAGCAACATTTTTTATTATTGCCAAGTTCTTTCTTCTGAATCACGTTTGTTTTCCTCTTGTTACTACATAGCAAGAAGAGATAAATTATAAATATGAAGACAAATAAAACTGCTTGTTTGTTTAATACCAATATTAAGTGGAAGTGTTGGCTAGTGAATGAATAAAGCCAGAGCATTTTTTTAACCGTTAAGTTTTTTTTTGCAATTTACCAAAAATGATATTGTGATAACAATAGGCAATAAATAAATAAAAAAAAGACTGGTGTTGTTTTATCAGATGGCTTAGACGTCATTGTACTATGAAATAACTAATGCCAGGACAATGTTATGCTCGGCTATTCAACTGGATAATAGAAAACCATAACTACATTAAACTAAAAAATATAAAAATTTCAGAAATCACGGATTTATAAACTTTCCAGACTCTTACTAAATTATTCCAAAGTCTGTTTGGCATGAAGTACTACTGCATGGGATGAAATCAATGAAACCAATCGTACTATTATTTATTCATGTTATATTACTTGCATAACCTAAAGAAATAATACAATTCATTCTTTTAAACTATATTTTTTAAACTGATTTTCTCTTTTATAATTTCTTGGAAACTTAAGACGTCTGAAGCAAATATTTGTTTGGATGACTTGGCTCAACTTTGTACCTTACTATCTAACCATTTTAGACAGAGAAATTGTGAGAAAGTGTAGAAAGGCTTGGGTGACATCCGGGTTCGAACCTGGAAACTGCGATCGTCTTAAAAACCAAGTTTACAACCACATTAAACCAGAACAAACTCACAAAACTTGAGAGTCTGTCAGACCACCCAGAAGAATAGCTGTACCTTCTAGCAACATTTTTTTATTTCCAGCTGGCTACAGACATGTCGGCTACGTTGTGTCTAGCAACCAATTTTCTTGCCACCACCGGCCAACCATAAATTCAGTCGGCAGGCGGATAACTTTCAGTTAAATCAGTCGAAATGTGGTCGAATGTGATGACATTTTTATTTATTTATTTTTTTGGAGGTGGTATTATTTAATTCTAGGTGACTAATAAATGAAAATAAAGGGAAATCCGTGATGGAGGAAAAATCTACCTCAAATTATAGCAATTAAGTAAAATCCAAGCCAGGCCACGTGCATGTGTTCCGACATTATAACTTGAACTTTAAAACGAAACCGAAAATAACCATACATGTTAATAGCCAAACAATACATGGCACTCGTAAGTTGCTAGCAAGAGAACTGGTTTTAAAAACTGTGAAGAAATTTTATGATTCGTTTTTTAAGGTATTACAGCTTAGGAATTTGCAGCCTTATCCATATTTTTTTGACGGTTAAGCCAGCCTGCGGCCTAAAAACATTCGGCGGCTGTTATGCTAAATCATACAAATGCGGTACGGCAGCTAATGGCGGCTGCTGAGGGGTATAGTCTTAGCCAGGGTACCCATTCAAGTTCTGGGCACTTCTGCCTTTTCCAACAACTAGGCTGTGCCCTGTAACCTACCAACAATGATAACTCCAGTAGTTTAATTTTTTTTCACGAACAATGAAAAATCAAACACAGAGTAATTCCGGCTGGTTACTACTTTAGTGACATTTTAGTCATACCTAATTTACTTTTTTTTTCACTTTATCAAAACGAATTGAAACCAAATTCTTAACAAAATGTTAACCAACCTGCAACTTCAATGGACCAAAGCAGTAAAGTAACAAAGATAATTAAAATCTTCATTTTTTTGTAGCAGAATTCCTCTAAGTTACAGTGACGGCACAATTGAATTATTAACACTCGAATATCCAGTGACATTCGATTTTATAGTATGGCAATCACAAATTGATAAGAAGGGAGGCAGTTTCACAAGTCAATGTTCTTGAAAACGAACGTCATTAATAACTGTCTGTCATATCAGACGGAGACCTTTATTAGCTTTCAGATTTATTACATTGTTTATACCTTGACAACAAAATCATTTCAATTTCGTACAAGATAACAGATTTTAGTTGCTGCCGGAAGGTGCAGAGTATCTTATCATTACGAAAAATAATGTCAAATACAGTTTGCTAAATGAAAGAATTATAAAAAGAAACTTTCAACGCGCTGGCAGGAGTTTGCAGTTGTTTATCAATGATTAAACGATTAACTGGAGGAAATTTTGTTTTGTCACCATTGCACCAAAAAATCAATCATAAACTCAGTTTCTCCTCTTTATCGTTATTTCATGATGCATTAAACACAATGGTAATTTATATCTAACACCATCGTCGTTGGTTTAAAGAGAAACGAAGCTGCAAGTAATTGAAAATAAGTAAACAAATCCCATCATTACAATCTACAGTAAATTTACAAAACAAACGCATGAAACAAAATTCGCTCGTCATTATCTGCTGGAAATCAAACCAAATTTGCTAAAATATTCGTCGACTGCCCTGACAGCAAGCGTGAATTTGCAAGCGCTCATTTTTCCTCTAAATGTTTTACACAGATCCTCTCTACGACATCCACGTTGTTATATTAAAATTGGTTTAAGTATAAGTATTATACGCTAAGTTACAGAAAAAAGAACGTCTAGGTTACATGCACTTCCTAATATTTACTGTAAGACGTAAAATTTACTTCACTAGTTGTCAGGTATTCTTGTAGTTTGCTTGTAATGGTTAGAGACTAAATTTTTGACAAATTGTGCAAAACTCCTACAAACAATGCATTTAATGTGCAAATGTTTAATAGCTATTAAACATTAACGGCTATTAAACATTTATTAATACCTACTAGATGCTAATGTTTAACAGAAAATTAATAGCTCTTGTTAAAGTAATTAGAATAACGAGTTTTTAATGATCTGAAGAGTGACAAAATGTGTTGTGCGCAAACGTTTTATTCGAGAATTGTTGACCTGTAAAAGTTATTCTCCTGCATGAGAGCAGAGGCAAATTCCTTTTTTTTCCTCTTCCTCATTTGTATAGAATTTGTGGTTATGGCTCTGTTGAAGCTATATGTGCAAGTTTTAAGAACTTTTTTATCAAATGTATGGAATTTAAATTTAATAATTTGTAAACATTTTCTACCCATCTTTTGGTTAGATTTGTTTATTAAAATGACAAACATAAATTGTTAATAACCATACTTTCATAAGTACAGAGTCAATTAAACTCACGACTTCCACTCGGGAGTAGTTGATGCTATATTATCAAAAGGTTGATGCTATACTTTCAATAGTTTGATTCAAATGTATGCAAAGTGTTTCCAAGTTTAGTCTACTCTTTTGTTAGGATTTGAAACAAGATGGATTGCCTAAATATTTAGTTTATGACCCGTTTTTTTGTAAATAAGTAAGTAAAGTAAGTGAAGGGTTTACTGAACACACAAAATGAAACGATAACAAAAACTATTAACTCAAATAGTCTTCTCTAAACTGTGTAGAGGTAAGATAATATAAAAAACACTAAGGTATCCAAGTTTTCTTTATGTCAGAGGCGCAGCTCTGCAAGCTGCGGTGTCCACGACTATAACGCCTTTTTACTGAAGTCTTAACCATCCTCTGGATCTTGTATTTGGTTGGTGGTTAGTGGCCTGTAAATACGTACAGTCTAATCCCTCAACCAGGTTGCCATTGTAATGTTGGCCCTCTTATGAATGGTATTACGGGGCAGGACGTGGTTTGATCCCTATAGGCCTTACAAATGTGCATACAACAACCGTAACACAGCGTACAATTTTTGTTAACCAAGAGGCACATGGATGCTTGTACCAAATGATGTGAGTCATTTTTTATTGGTCAATTAATCTATTTATTGGAGTCATATGACATTAGCAACTCACTCGGTCTCTAATTTTGCTGTACAACTCTGCACTCGACATCTTCATCTGTCTTTGACTACTCTTCCTTTTTATAATTATGTGAGAGAGGTTGACAATTAGATTAACTTGCTTAACAGTAGCAATTCCGAAAGTATTTTCCTTAATTTAGTTTTGAACAAATGTAGGCATGGTAATTGCTTTTCATTGGACCCATCCTTTTCGTGCTTAGGTAACGTAACCCATTGGCGCATGGCCATGTTGACATAATTACACTGCTATAGTTTGGTTCTGTGGAATGGTACATGAACCTTCGTGCTGTTCAGATTTGGTGATCATAGAAATTAAAATTGTACAAAGTTTCTAAAATTTGTATAGTATGATATTTTTCAAAGTCATATGTGTGAAAATAATTTGATTATTTGCCAAAAGTTTATAAACTGGCAGAATCTTCTGTGCAATAAAGAGTGGTGTTGTACGGTTAATAAGTCTGGCAATGGTAACAATTCTGACTGCAGCCAGTGAATTGTTTTTTAGCTTAGAAATTTGATTTATGGGATATGATTTTCCCCAGTTCAGGCTGGGATACTCCCACTGAGGTACCACTGCAATTAGTGTCCTTGGACCACTTATGGTTTCAGGGAATGCTATATTGCAATTTTTGTACATTAGGATGGTATTAAGTAATTCCCCAAGGAGGTCAGAATTCCTGTAATCCCTCTATGAATTGTTGTTGCTAACAAGTGTAATGTGCTTTAAATGTAATTTGCTATTCAAGGGTTCAGTTACTCGTCGAATGTATATGCCACTAATACTGAAGAGGGGTGGGTTTCAGTATAGTCTTATTGAGCCATTTGAAATTAATGAATTTAGTAAAAAGTTAGAAAGAAACCCATTTATTAAATATGTATCCAAACTGTTCAATTAAAACTTGCTGTTTAGTGGAATGTAGAAATACCCTTTTTAGTTTATTTTTCAATCCAGCTAGCAAATAGCTAGTGTATAATGTCAAATTAACAGTACGAGTTGTTTGTATTTTTTTTCTAAAATGTACCGTTTACTTCCTATTATGTGTGTTTGTATAAAGGTAAGAGACAGGAATGAAATCTAATTTTGAACTGGGGCTTCCATGGAAAATTGAATGATTGGATAGAATTCATTAAACAATTTTGGTATGCTGTCCCTCATGCCGATACAATAGAGTGCTGAGGAATCATCTACAAATCTTTATAGTGCTTAAAAACTGGAAAATGATTAACAAATAAATTTCGAATTGGTTCATTACTATTCCAGTCCAGTTTCTGGACGTACTGCACTGCTATGCTATTTAAAGCAAGTTCCATTGAACATTTAAAATAATTTGTGTAAGCTCTGAAACTCACTAAAAGGCGAATTTATTGGGCATAACCAAACGAGAGGTTTAAAGTCTATAAAAAAACAAAAAGGAATACACCCAAAATGATCAAAGAGTTAAAACAGGAAACAATACGTAAAATTCAAAGCAAAGCACAAACGCACAAAACTAACGTAATGAACCATATTTTTATGAACATCATGAACTTGCGCCGAATCCGATAAACAGCATTCCGTCACTTATTTTTTTCATTAGTAGGTGGGACGGCAAACGAAAACGTCTCTTCATCCCATCAGCTATTTAATTTTTGCATTATTTGTAGACTTCAATGTATATTCAACTGAAGTTTTGTTTTTTCTTCATTTATTGTTTTGTTTTTCTCCATACTTTTTTTACCAAAGAGGGAGAACCCCTTACCGAAAACTGAGCAAAATCCTCACCTCCCTACTAAGCTTATCTTTTTTTCTCTGCAATACTTTCACAAAAATACGAATCTTCTTTTTATTTGTGAAGGTAAAATGGAGTTGGTACTCCTGAAATCTACGTCGAACTTAAAACTCCTTACATGACATTTTTGCATTCGTTCTATGACAATTTATATTTTCAATTTCATCATTTGAAGGTTTATGTCTTTGAAAGGAAATCACAAACATGACATAATGAATTTTAAAATGAATTACATTGTGCAGTTCCTACAGAGCATCATTCATTCTCCCGGCTGGTAGAGAACCGTCTAGGTCTCCAGGAACAGTGGTACCCTCTATGATTTGAGGTCGTGCGAGTGCCTCATTTCAAATCTCAATGTTTTTTGTTCAAAAGCAAGCACCTGACAGAAGCTACACGATTAGCCGATATACGAGAATAAATTACACAATAAAGGCAAATTGGAAAAAGCCCCCAGCGAAAATCATACATTAGACGTAATGCATATACAGGAAGCCACTTTTATACACTTACATTTCATTACATTTCATTACATTTCATTACAAGGTTTTGAACTGGAGAACCCGCACATCACCAGATTACTGATATAGACGCTTATCACTGACAAAAGTAGCAAAGAAGGGAAGGATTGTAGTAACGGACTGCTTTTGCTTTGGAATCCCTGCAATGAATGTTAGCAATGTACTGTCATTAAACCAAACATGATGCCTTGATCTTTCAACATTATGTATTCTTCACCTGTCGTTGTCTATCTTTGGTGAACATCCCCATGAATATTCCCATGCTCTTACCTCTCGCAGTTTTTTCAAGTGTCACCCAGCCCGCTAGTTCCACCAACCCTTCCCCTCCAACTACTGTCACCAATTCTTTGTCTTGTCTTCTTCTTAATGCCCGCAGTATTCCCAAAAATTTAGGTTTTTTCCAGGCTATTTTGGCAGTTGGGGCATACGATATCATCTTCGTGGTTGAGACGTGGCTTGATCACTCAACTACTGATGCGATGATCATAGGAGGTCACGGATACTCTGTGACCAGGCTTGACCGGGGTTCTAGGGGTGGAGGTGTGATGGCGCTTTCTAAAGGAGAGCTTGATGCTACAGCTAATCTAGCACGAGACGGTGTTGAAGCATTATCCATCCGTCTCCCTCACCAGCACCTAAATTTTATTCTGGGCTATCTACCAGACAGTCATTGTGACACGGCCATTACTTCCTTGTGTTCTTTCCTCTCCGCTGCTATGGACCTTGGTTGTTCAAATGTCATCCTGGGTGACTTTAATTTGTCATCTGTTGACTGGGCGTCTTCCACGGCTACCGACCGCCCCCACCGTGATTTTTTAACTTTGATTTCCTCACTGGGCATGGTTCAGCTTGTCGATTTCCCAACACGGGGAACCAACATACTTGATCTTATTTTTTCGGACAATGATCGTCTTATATATGGAATCCAACCTCTTCCAAATTTGGGCACTAGTGACCATGAAATGGTGAGTTTTTTTGTCCACTGTGAACGTTCCTCGTTGAAACCTAAAATCCATCTTCAGGGAAAAATTAACTTTGCTTTACTAAGGGACAAATTGTCCAGTATTAATTGGCTTCAATACCTTGGCTTCAGTAATGCTAACAGTGCCTGGATAGCTTTCCACAAACTTTTATTGGACCTGGTTGCGACATGCAGAGGTAGACCCTGCTTTAAGTCAATGAGTGGTCATTTCAGCCCTTCCCTACCTGTCCCTATTAAAAAACTTGATCGGTCAAAACTTACAGCATGGAGGACCTACAAAAAGTTTCCTTCCGCTTCAACCAAACTTGCATATTCACAGAGGCAAACTGCTTATGCAGTTGCAATTAATGATTGGCGAAACCAAAACGATGTTGCTGCCATTAGGGATGGTAGTCTGTCTAGCTTGTTTCGTCTCTACAAAACTAAAACGCAATCGGCTCGTACCCTGCCTCCTTTTCTGGTTGATGGTGTTTACCTAACTTCTAATACAGCCAAAGCTGAACTTTTAAATTCAACTTTTCTCTCCAATGTTGTTACAGATAACGATGTTATCCCCCCATTTAACTGTGCGAGTCAGAGTGGTTGTAGTGTGGATCCTTGCAGTGTTGACCCAGGTAGCATATCCGGCACTAAAATAACAGGGGATTGTACAAATGTTATCTTTACTGTTGAACAGGTGGTTCAGGTATTGTCTTCCATTAAGCCCAGCCATGCAGTTGGTCCAGACGGCTTCTCTGCGTATTTTTACAAGCAACTCATCCACGAAATTTCTCCTGCATTAACCTTCATCTTTAATCTATCCATGTCTACGGGTTCCGTTCCTTCTATGTGGAGAACTGCTAACGTCATCCCGATTTATAAAAAGGGTGATACTTCAAACCCTGCCAACTATCGGCCAATCGCACTTACTGTTGTTCCATGCAAGATCATGGAAACCCTTATCCGTCAATCCTTACTTAAATTTCTTGAGGAGCGGAAGCTACTCGGTGGTGACCAGTTTGGTTTTCTGCCTGGCAGATCTGTAGTGATGCAACTCTTGTTAGTGCTTGACCTTTGGACTTCTGCGACCGACCTAGGCATCCCAACCGATGTCATCTATTTTGATTTTATGAAAGCCTTTGAATCTGTTGTTCACTCAAAACTTCTACACAAACTAACGCTGCTGTCAGTTGGTGGAAATTTACTTGCTTGGCTTGCAGACTTCCTCTCAGGTCGCAGGCAGCGTGTGGTGGTTGAATCCTCCAGCTCCCAATTTGCTTGGGTGGGTAGCGGGGTGCCCCAAGGATCCGTCCTCGGTCCGCTACTTTTTGTGATTTATCTGAATGACTTGGCACCATTTTGTGCTGATGGTGCAAGGCCGTGCTTTAAATTCGCGGACGATCTTAAAATTTGTTCAACTATCCATTGTTTCAACGATGGTTACCTTTTAAATTCAGATGTGAGCTTTATCCAACGATGGTCGGAGCTGTGGCAACTCCCTCTGTCCAGAGAAAAATGTGGTGTTTTTCATATTGGCCCTGCAAACCCACATTTGAAGTATACTCTGGCGTCATCCGATCTTTCAGTCTTGGATACTGTTAAGGACCTGGGTATCTGGTTTTCTGCAGATCTAAAATCTTCATTACATTGCTCCAAAATTTCGGCCCAGGCCTACCGTCGCCTGGCCCTGGTTAGGCGGTGTTTCGTGAAGTCTCAGGTTTCTACTTTAGTTTGGGCGTTTAAGGTTTACGTTCGTCCTCTGCTTGAATACGCAAGCCCTGTATGGTCACCGTATCTCCTACACGACATTGACTGCCTGGAGGCTGTTCAACGTCATTTCACAAAACGTGTAGCTAACCTTAGAGATCGCCCTCCTGCTGATCGTCTATCTAGATTGGGACTTCAGCCACTCGAGTTACGTCGTATTTGGGCCGACCTTGCACTGACTTTTCGAATTGTACGGGGAGAGTTGCCAATCGACCTTCCCTTTTTCGATTTTTCTTCAGCAACTCAGACTAGGGGCCACTCATATAAATTGCAGGTCTCCGAATCGCGAACAGAATGCCGGAAGCATTTTTTTGCTCTCCGTGTAGTTAAGATATGGAACTCGCTTCCAGAGTGTGCTGTATCTGCCACCTCGGTCAGTGCCTTTCTGAGGATCATTCGCAAATTACCACTTGACAATTTTCTAAGGCGGACCTATTAAACAGTTTTTACTTAATTTTACCCTCTCTTTTGGGTGCGGCGTAAGCGGCCTTGCGCCCTGCTGTTAACCTTGCTTACCAGCAAAAGATATTATTATTATTATTATTATTATTATCTTTGGTGAAATCGTACCATTAAGTTTACATTAATGTTCGTCTCCACCCTTCTCCTCCCATCTGCGATAGATATTAGTTAAGGTTTAGGCTAGTGATCAAGGTGGGCCCAGAACATGGTGTCAGCCATTGTGGCTTAGATTTATTAATTCTTCAAGTGGGGAAACGTGGTGGTTTTGCCCATCTTGCTGGCTTTTATGACTCATCAGTAATACTATTTCTTTTGTCAACTGAGGTCCATTTTCGCCAATTTAGACCTAAAAATTATTGTTTTGTTGTGTATCCAGATGTATCATCGACATTTGATACATCTGGAAGTGTATCAAGGGTGAATTGTCATCCAAGGTGTGTGATATCACTTTTGCATGAGAGTCGGGGGAAGGGACTTCTTATCTCCGTGTTGATATTTTTAGATTATTCTTTTTATGCTATTGCTTATTCTAACTGCAAACTAAAAAATCTAAAAAAGATGGTAATCTTCCGTTGATAAAAGGTTTCTTTTTATTTTTATTTTTATTAACTTAATGATGACTTTTACTTTGTATTGTAAATTCGTATCCAACCAAAGATTGAAAAAAGCTAACGGGAAACGAAGTTTACAGTCCTAATGTCTTGCATTAACCCAGAAAAAAAATTGACAGCAAATATAAGAAACACAGGATTTATTAAAGCCAGAAAACAAGCATGCAAAGATCTGTGTTTACTAACATTTATATTGAATGAATTTCTCCTCTGATCACGAGAAAGACATGCTTCGAAATGCAATTTTCTTTTGACAGGATATTGCTTATATTATCATGTCAGTTACAGGCCTTTTATTCGGTAATACGTTATCAAATGCCTACTTTAAATTTACAAAAATTACGATTCAAAAACAATGCAAATCCTAATACAACAACCAAGACTGTTTCAGCCTACCATTTTTGGGATGAATAATTAAAAAACTGTTATCCAATTAAACAAAAAATTATTGAATCAATAAAACAATTCAGGTGATTTTAAATGGTTTATTTTATACTGAATCGTATGCTAACAATGTCTTATGGCAATGTGTATGCTATATGCTTAAATGCTGGCATTTCTTATTCTGATGTTAAATTCTTCAATTTGATGCATCGTTGCTGCTTTGGTTCCTCAACCTCATATCCTGATGCATTGCATGTACATTTATAAACATCAGATATTACTTCACAGCTATTGCCTTCAAGTTTCGTTAAGCATTCGTCTTCTTCATAACTTGTGCATTCGACTCCTATGTATAAGAAAATAAATCAAAGTGATAAGCAGCTTTTGTTATGAGAAAACGGATCTAGAAAAGATTTGCTTATTTGTTGTACTGCAACCATGCAAAATATGTTTAAATACGTTACTTCTGTTTTGTAAGAAACCAAAGAAATGTAAAATGTTTACTGTGTGATAAGCAGCATCAAAAGCTCACTTTTTTTTTTACAAATTTGCTGGGAACAAACCAAATAATTGGCATTTAAGTATGTGATTTTATTCTATCAGCCCAAGACTAAAGCCCAAGACTAAAAGAGGCTTCCATTTGGTGCATTTAAAAAATAAATATTTATAGTAATTAAATTGCCTAACAGTAGTTCCTTACACGATCATAGATCGATCAAGTAACAGTACAATGACTTACTTAAATAAAACTAACCTAACCTCAACACGGACCAATACCTTTTCACGCAGGTCGTTCAGTCAAACCTACAGTTCTTTGTGGGTCTGAATAGATGATCTGTAGATTATAACATTAGAGTTCCCTCAGATCTAATCTATTTTGATTTCAAAAAGGTAATTGATTCGGTAGTTTATTCTAAATATTATACAAGGTTCAACACTGGATAGGAAGGATCAATTTTATAAAGGATCGTAGTGATTTTTGGTTGAAAACACCAAATCATTTTCCACAGATGAATATTTGACCTTTTTATTTATTAAGAAAATGTTTCTTTCAAAATTACGTCGACCAACATAAATTGACAAATGTCCTAAAACTCGGTTCTGCCTTCTTTAAAGAGGCTGACAAGTTTGCACTTTTATTAAGAATAATTGTTTCAAGTTATGCTACTAAAAAGGGACTGCAATTTTAAAAAACGTAAAATTAGACCATCCCTGTGGCGCTTAGGAATCTTGCACCATACTACCCCTCGAGGAAATGGTTTGTGGGATTTACAAGTAAATCATCCCTGTAGTGTAGAAATATTATTTCTGGTAAAATTAACAGTGGCAAATCGTTGCGTTAATTCGAGCTGTATGAAAAATAACATAAACGTTTTTATTTTTTTAATTAGGTGGTTGTTATATTCCCATGTGGTCTCCCCCACGTCTAAAGGACATTGATCGGATTAAGAATGTTCAGCACTGGTTTACAAGAGTCTTACCGACCTGCATGTAATCCATTATGGTACTCGACCTCGGGTTTCTCGAGTTGTGAGCATTGAAGACAAAACAAATTTTAACGTTCAAATAAATTCCAGCATTTTCCTATTTAAACATTTTTAGTTTTAAAATTAGTACAGTTAAATTGACAAGTGGACACATCAATACATTGGTTGTTTTTCAATTCCAACTTGTGTGTGTAGTCAGGAATATTTTGCCGTGATGGTGGCTCAGGCATAGAACTTGTTGTTTGATGAGGCATTCTAGGTAAGTTCTGTCTACTGCTTCTGAACTACCTTCAACAAAAACAACTTGACTAAATTCTAACATGAACCAGGTCATGCCACTGCCTAAAATTCATCTACGCTTGTTTTTTGTTTAAGAAAAGACAATTTCTTGCTGTTGTTTTTTTTTGCCTATCTGTTTGGACACGTGTGAGGAGGTAACCCCTACTTATATTCCCATCACTCTGAATAATAGGACCTTAGGCTAAAGTCCTAAAGTGCAAGTAGCCAGTATGTTTTGTTCTCTGCACTTTGTGTTTTAACATTTACGATGTATTCACACACACATTTTCTCCATTTCAACATCACTATTGACACAGGTATTTTTCCCTGTGCTTTTTTTGGCACTTGGATAGGTAGGTTACTCTTTTAAGGGACCTGCCACTTAAACGGTTTTCCTATTTGGATTTTCCTTTATTTTCCATTTTATTTTTAACAACGCGCATTATTTTTTTCCTTTTCGTTTTCTCGACAATTTAGTTGTAAGTAGCCCACCACATTGTTTCGTGGTGTATGGGATTGTTGGGTTGTTAAACCCTCGAACTGGGGACTGTCGGCAAGTCCTGAACCCGGTCCTAAATGATATTGTTTTTACGAATTTTTGTGTGTGTTAAGGCTTTCTTTCCTTCATGCTGCTTCTGTTATGATTTAGAAGTGTACTGACTTGAACTATGGAAGGTAATTGAGGACCGATCTATTGCGCTTTTTCCTTTGACAGTCTGCCAATTAAGGTTTGTGGCCTGGTCCACGTAATTTTTATAGAGTTTGCACCCGTTAGTAGTACGACTGTAGATGCCTTATTGGGACCCAATGTGAATTTCTTTCTAACTGCGGGTGATCCACGAACCTCCAACGGTATTTTAGACTAAAGTCAGTGGGAAAGGAGTTATGGTGAACAGAGGTCGTGTGATCAATGTCCAGCTCTGCCCCACTCTCTCCGACAACTATGTTGGTAGAAAAGTCTTATTATTATTATTATTAACATAAAATAGAATGTCTGTAAATCGTTAAAGTCTTACGGAACAAAATACCGTAGTAGAACAAATAGATAACAACAGAAGGCAATCACATATATACGTGTTTACAATGTAAGGAAACAACTTACGCCAACATTCATTATCACGATGCTTATGTGATGTTGTCACTAATTTGTAACCGGGTGCATTGCACGTGCATTGACGAACGTCTTCTTCATATGTTGCATTTATTGTGCAATTGTTTCCTTCGACCTCCACCTTGCAGGCATAATTGTCCTCTATATCCCGACAGATAGAAGCTGAAAACAAATTTAACGACATACATTTATTTACAAAATGTTAGGAAGCACCTAAAGTAATAAGGAAACAAAAGCAATAATAGTGAAAATACCCATTATTTCTTCATAAAATTTCCATTTTGTAGCATTTTACTCGTAATTATCAGTAGAAGGGCAGTTTAATAGATGGGGGTTCCATTTAATAGACTCTGAAGGGGTGTTGTCTGGTATATTAAATACTTCCAAGATCAAATGTAAAATTACAGAAGTTAAATGCACCTGTGTTGCAATTTAGGATATTAATGCACTTTTGGGAAGAGCATTTTTTTTAATTCGATAAGTGCAAAATAGAAATTAATGCTAGAGCAACGATTAGGTGTACAGATCTCCTTGGTTTCTCAGCAAATATCACCATTCAGTTAGCGACAGCTTGGTTCTTCCATTTTAATGCTACCAGTTTTGTATTTTTTTTACTCTGTTCTGCCACCACACACGGTTTTCTGGTGGCAGCATCGAACAGAAAACTACAAAAATATTGTAATTTTATTTTTATGTCGGTGCTAATTGAATTGTTTATTTTGCTTGAAAACGGTACAAATCTACGTGATAAAAATTTGTTGTAGGTTTTTAAAATAAATTTAAAAGAGGTGTTTATAACATTGAATTAATTTTTAATCATTAGTTTTTCAGGTTTTATTCATTTAAATTTCTCTGTGTATGTTATTTCTTGTGTTTTCTGATTGCCAATACCAAATTTTTGTAGTATATTTATTTACGACACAAATTAAATACTGTACCTTATACAATAATAATTTACTTCACAAATTATTTACCGTGCATTATCACTGATTCAATCAAAGCTTGATAAAGCAATTTCTTTTTATTACTATTTATATTTTGCTAACGACATAATTATAGTTTTGTTGCTTTTTGTTAAATCCATTTATAACCGAGTAATGTGCGACTCTGATTTCCAATTATAATCAATTATCGATCAGAGACATTTACTGCATTGTACTTTTTTTTATTAAAAGAAGAGCGTTTATGTTGTCTTATTGGTATACCTTTATTAAGCATTCCTGATTTTTTCATATTTGTATTGACGTCCATGAGCACAGTTTTGCCTTCACTTGTGTAAACTATTTTATGCTAACACCAAGCTAGGCAAGTACTTCCCTGTGCATTACGAACAACAAAAAGAAAAATGTGGCCAATTTATCTGGGAACAAACACTTTTTGCAAACAAATGTGTAGGTGCTTGTCATGTATGTTAGGACTCCGGCCTTTGGTTTCAAAAGTCGTGGGTTCGATTCCCCACTCAGGCAGTCTGACATTTAAGTCCAAAAGGCATTGTAAATAGGTTTGCATCCGTTTTTATTTAACAGTATCATTAATAGTTTTTAATGCATCCATAGTCCCCTTACTGCTTTCAAATTAAAATTGCTGTTTTGAAACGTCTTTTACGTATAATAAGAATTTTATTATTTTGGCAGCTTTTCAATAATAAAATTCCAGGTTTTTAATTGTCAAGCCATTCTTCTCATTTTTATAAGTAGATCTATAATTGGATTTCGTATTTATTGGGTCAAACATAGTTTGTATTATTTCTGTATTGATACACGAATGAATAATGCATAATTCATCCTTGATCAACAAAGATTTTTTTTAGCAATGGTAATGTTCAACTGCACCTAGTGTTTTCAATTTGTAATTATTTTAAGACTATATTTTTACTTTTTTGACTATATTTACTTATTGTTTGTTTTCTTAATTTCGGAATGTGTTATGTATTTTTGTTTTATTTTTACAGATTTATTGGATAACATATTATTGCGTGACGCATGCAATTATTGATGTGATCTATGTTCAACTTATATTACATTGTATACTTATTTTTGTCTGGATATTAGTTCTGTAGGGACAAGATATTGAGGCATTGCTGGTATTAATACTAGGCTACAAGGTGGATCGTAGGTAAGCCCTTTGGCTACATCCAGGACTAATGAGAAGTGAAATAAACATCACGATGTTGATGTTATAACAAATATCCACGTTCGTCTTTTGGTACATACAACGTCACGATTTACTTGCAAAATTTTTATTGATTTAGTTTCTTTTATTTTCTTGATTCGTATTTACCAGTTTAAATAAAAACTTCATCAATATTATCTTCGCTTTTGCGGTCAGTTCATTTATTGTTTTCCAGATTAACTTATCAACATTGATACTTTACTCAATTTTTTACTGCAAAATTTTTTCTCTATCCGTGCATCTATTAATGTCTATTTTCTTTCTGTTGTATAGTTCATTTATTGACTTAGCCTATTTGTATGATTCAAGAATTTTATTTTTTTCTGCAATTCATTTTTGTTTTAACTTTTGAGTTCAGATCCGTAGACATCCAATATACTTTCTTCTTTGATGTATTTATTTTTAGATAAATCGTTATTTTATTTTAATTTTAAAAATTATTAATAACCCTGTCAATATCATTATACATTTTGTCAGACATTTAAAAATTTTTGAAATATTTCCAGTGCACATTTCCTAATTTTTCAATAATTGTATCATTTTTATAAAGAATTTTGCTGTGTGATTCTTTACTATATCAACAATACAGGTATTTCTTCTTTTCTAGAATATATATCAGCATTTTATTTAAATTGTTTATGCAATATTATTAATTTTTTTTCGAATTTAAAAGCGATGTGATCAATACAGGATTTGCAAATAAAAATAATATTAGTTTCCGTCTTGTACTCTTTGACCAGGTACGATATACCTATACATATATATATATATAATACGCCTACATTATAAGCCTGAAATCACTAAATATTCTATATTCTGAAGTATTTTACAATAAACGATGACCCAACTTTAATTTGTTTAGAAAAAAGTATACACGATTATTGTGTACAATTTGACGTTTGAATTTCTTCTTAATTTGAAAGTGTTCGCATGAAAAATCTAGTTTTGTACAAAAACAAACAAAATTGTCAGTTTTTGCACTCTTTTATGTTAACAATTTTATGAAACATTTATCACGTACACAATGGTTAAACATGGCTTCAGAATTTAATATAATAATAATAATAATAATAATGATAATAACAATTTATTTGCCACTACCGGTAAATGTGCAAAGAAAGGTTCATGTAGTTTACCACTGACTGTTCGCCCAGTTTAATAATAGGCTAATGCCTTTAAGTAAAAAATTCCAGTGGCATAGAATGCCTTCAAATATATCTTTTAAGATAAATGAAACCAGACAGTATAAGTGAAGGCAGTCGAACTATTCTTACATCTGCAACGTTCTTCTTCTAACCATGTCACATGAATGCTTGAAGGAGCTGAACAGTTGCAACGATAAATTCCGCTCTCAACTATTTCACATGAATTTCCTTCCTCAAATGGATCGCAGGTTTTATTTTGGCGAGAAGTGCATTCAGTTTCTGGAGATGGGAAAAAAGCAGAAAAAAATAAATGAAAGCAACATACAAAAATCATCACACCACAGTCAACTCATATAAATTTATACCTAGGTGTGCACGGAACAATTTAGGCCTTCCAAGTAATGTATTACGACAGCAGCCCCGTATTATTCAGCCTTATATCCCAGTAGGCTATTCACTCACCATACACAGCTCGTAGCCCTGCATTATTCACATGCAGTCTAACATGTTGCTGTGCTGTCCCACCAGCTAACACTGTAAATTATTTCATCACTGTATTATCACAAGGTTTTTTGCTAAGGCATTTTTTTTAGCATTTTCCTGTAGCAATGACATTTCTTCATTTAATTAATTCTTTGTGCCATTGCATTTGGCCTTAAAATTGGCCTTACTTGCATGACTGTAATAATTTACAGAACATACAACTGAATTCGTCATACAACAAATACAAAAAAATTATTGCTATTTACGAATGAGCCAACAAATAAATAAAACTGCAAAACATTATGTTGGATGGCAGCTGCAAACCACGTAGTGTCGGGCTGCCCCTAAGGCTGCTATCGTGCAGCAGGACAGCTGATTTAATGCATAGGAAGAAATGCACAGGGTGGTCCACAAACAAACTGACGACCCACCATTTTCAAAGTACAACTTTTTTAGTTAGTATCCTTCAGAACCAGGAGAGAACAGAAATCTTCCCCGCTTCATTGAATTTGATTTCTGTTCTCTCCTGGTTATGAAGGTTGCTAACTAGAAAAGTTGGACTTAGAAAATATTTGGTTGTCAGTTTTTTGTGGACCCTCTGTATTTATTATGCCAGTATCATCTGGTATGACACATTAAGCTTTAGAAGCCAGTCTTTGTGGAAAACAGTCTCTGTGAACACAACTTCGCCATGAAGAGAAAGAGAAATTCCCATTTAAGTATGCTGATTCAAAAGTATGCACTTACTATTATTCAGTTATTTCAAGACCAAGACTGCAGTTGTTATTAATTGTGGTAAGGTTGAGAAGCACTCAAAATGCACTCAAATGTACCCAGACGCAGTGAAGATCTCAGAAAGTTCTTAGACAACAGAATTCGTCGTATGGGGCTTTGTCATACCCACCTACATCTGCCCACATACTAACGTAAGTCATAAACATTAATGGAGTAGCAATACAATGAAGCTTATTTTATTATTATTAATTTGTAATAAAGCCAATAAATTACAAAAGTTTAGCCCAGTTTCGAAGAAATTAATGAATGGGACCACATCAAGGACACTAGAAAGTACATTACTTACGTCTATTATACTCGACTTGCAAAGAAAAATGTCTTGCAAATTAGTCTAAATGGTTTTTAAGGTGTCAGTGGAAACCCTTGGTTTTACCCTAATTTCAAAAAACATTAAAGGGTTGAAAGCCAATAAACCGTGTAGGAGACAGCACATAAATGTCAGGTTCGTTGCACGATGTAAATATAATGAATCTATGTTCAACATTTTTAACCTTGTCTCAATACAGCAGTACAAACGCAATATTTCCGAAGTTCTCGAGTTGCTTCCATGAAATACTCAAACTCTGCTTACAGATTACTAATATTTTAATGTATTTATTCAATAAATGTTATTGTTTGCCAAAATTTGCTATAAAACAAACGAGGGAAAAAAAGGGTAACTCACGTATACATCTTTGACCACTGGAAAAAAATCCATCTGCATTGCAAGAACAATTAAATGTGAGATCCTCGACATAGCATTTATTTCCTTTGAATTTTGTCTTACAGCTCTCCTCTTCATCTTCGTAGCATCTGTAACTACGAGTAATGTAACTCCAAGTAGTTGTTGTTACAAGATCTACAGCAATTGGAACGATTCTATTAGACGGGAAAGTGTGATACAATATAGTTCTTAGTCACATTTTCATATGAGGCGCTATCTGAGACATTATTAAAACGTAATAAGAAAATGTATTACCTAAAAAATATTTTTTGTGCCTTACACAAATATATATTTTGCCTTAAAAATATTTTCTATCTGTAAAATACACTTTACTGTAAGACAATTTTATATATTTTATGTTTACTTTTTATTATTTCTCTCAAATATGTATGTTTCGGTTTAAGAGAATATACAAACCCAGCTCAGATCAATTTATTGACTTGTCAGAGCACGTAAAGACTTTCTCACAGAAACAAAGAACGCCATTTGTTGATAAAATGGAAAACCTCTCTCTGTTAAGGAAAATTGTTTCATTCTTTTTTTTTTCTCTCTCTGTAGTATATTTTTTACTCTCTAAAATATTATATACTACTAGACGAAGCCCGTGCTTTGCACGGAGCCGGTCACATTTCCCGAGACACATTTCCCGGGACATTTTCCCGGCACTCTTCCCGAAGACTTGTCAGATTGATCGACCACTCATGCCAGGCTCCTTTTTGGCTGTACGTAGAGTGGGAGGGTTGATTTTCAATGCGGGCGCGAGGAGGGGAGAAGTGGTTTGCCTTTAGGCTGTCCTTTTCCTTTTCCTTTTAGCCGGTCTCCGATATGATTATGAAGATATTGTTTTGGAGGTAGTGTCACCACAAGCTTTCAGTATGCTTCCACTGTAGGTCTATTTTTTCCCACCTGGAGAGCAACCTGCAGATCTCACAGAGTTAGGAAATAATACATTGTTTTATTAGAGTCCGTGTTGTGTGCTTGATGTGCTTCGTCGCACTGAATGGCACGTTGGCGGCCATAGTTAGGAAAGAAACTCTGGCTCATAGCATACACGTGAGCAAACTCAAAGTTCGTTACAAATTTACAGAGAGGACAATTCTGGCACCATAATGATGAAACTTGGTACAGTTCTAGATAGGTTCGTCATCTGTGTAAGGGCGAAAACCGTTTTATGAAATGTGTATTGGATCGGAAGAAACGTTGTGAATTCTTAACCCCATTTCGTTACATGTTGCTCATTACATCTTAATTATGTGAAAGTGACTTTGTATGGATAGATTATACTGTAAAGCTACACAATTTCGTTGAATATTGATTTTTTTTTTGTTGAAAATAAAAGTCTGGGGTTGCATAGTAAGATTAACTTGAAATAGTTAGTATTTTATATCGTCAGATGTGTGGGCTATGCGATCACCACAGCGTTGTGAAAATTGAACTTAAAAAAAAAGTCCTGCAGTATTCCCCAGTGAAATATGGGTCAGGGAAACTGACAAAACCCCAGTTATCCTAGGCCTATAATGGCAACAACGCAAAAACAAACAAACAAAACTGAACGGAAATAACAACGCCAACGATGAATTAAAAAAAAATTAGAACCAACATTGGCTGTCAAATTCAGGGTACAAAAAGGGAAGAAAGATGAAAAGAAAATACTGGAAAAATCGAAGGGGAAAATCTTTCCTGAATATCTTCTTTAAAAAAAAACCTGTTAAAATGTGACGTTCCTGGACTACAGTGAAATTCGAAGCAAGGCAACTGATCTAGTCAAAACTGTTGACAACAATAATATGATGAAACAAAAACTTCGAAATAATTTTTTCCCTTCAGATTTTTTCTTTCTTTTCTTCCTTAGCTTAATCTTCATACATGTTGGCTTTCACTGCAAAGCGACAACGTGCAGAAAAAATCAGTAGTTTGATGAATGTATTATACAGGGTACATACGAGGCAGTGAAAACCTGAAAAAGAATGGGATTTCATAAGGCCCTTTTCCTTGCCTTGAATAGTATGGAATTCTGGCGAATTTTCAGTGAAATGCTGGAAAATCATGGAATTAACTCTTATCGTAATACTGAAATTTTAGAACTTGCGCAATTCAAATTTTTTTTAATCAGAAATTTTTTTATTAAACCTGTATGTTACTAGTGTTTAAAGCCAATATTTTCCTTTTTGTATCTTATAACGTTTGTTCCAATAATTTGCTGAATTTGTATGTCACTAGAAAATATATAATTAAAATTAGAACTAAACTGTGATAATAGGAGCTCTCTGTGACTATCCTATCAAACGGAAACTTGTGTAGCCATGCGATTAAGCACATATTGCTTGACTCGATGCAGTATTTTTCCAACTATGTCAACGTTAAGGGGGGAGTTATACAGCTGCACCCAACAACGGAACTGATGTAGTAGAGGGCCGATGACGATGTCCTAACCAAATTAGCTTAAATATAACCGCTGTGTTAACTGGTAAAAGTGACGTCATCACAATTCCCAACGAAACGTAATTCGGGTAGGTGGCTTCCTCTCTAATAACTGACGTAGTTCTTCATAGAGGCCATAATACAAGGGTGGATCGTATTGGTCGTGGTCTCACAGTTTGCACGGAAAAAAACTACACAACTCAACTCTTTCTGACGGTCACTATTGAAGGTACGGGGTTTATTTGACTTAATACTGCCACGGGTGCAGACAACATTCCAGTTACAGTTAATCCACTCTAGATAACAGGTTGTTTGGTACAAGTAACTCCCACATTCCATTTACTATTCAAGATGGTGTCAATTCCCAGGATACAGTCCTAACTACTACGGAAAAACATCGTTTGTACTTATCTGCCCATTCAAGCAGTCGCCGTCTCCTCCAGGCAATGTGCGTGGTTAAGTTCCCATAATCCTCCCCTGAATCATATTACTTTACTAAAAGGGAAAACATTCCCACAACATTGGCCGAGTATCAGACGCAAAACAAACCACGACCTTCCTGACTAGATCACAGGAAGAAGAAACAACAAGGGAAAAGCTCGTGGCAACAATAACATCAGTGATACGACAATACAAGTGCCAACCGCTATGAACACATTAAGGCTCCCTGAAAAATGGGAGAAATTGCATAAAAATACTACGTGTGCTGAGGCTAAATCTCTCACAGTTTTCCATCGTTTTTGCATTGACTCCCACTTCTCTCACATACGCTTTATCTCATTACAAAAGACTACTGTAATTACACATTGGCAGCAGAGTGGGTCTTCGATCAACAGACTCACACCCAACGGAAGTCAGACTATATACAGTGCAGGGTGCATGGGTCACATTAAATAACAGTGGTTAATACTGGAAAGGAATAGTGAACTCGTCAAAACAAAATCTAACTTCAAAGTGTTAGTGCCACAATCACTAAAATAGCAAGTTAGCCTTTCAATAAAACTCTGTCAGTGTTAAAGGGACATCCGGCCTGCCTTATAACATTCTGCCTGCCTTATAACAGCCACGCGCAGATCGTCAATCCACGAATTTACCAGCGCCAAGGTCGGCTGGGGTGGTAGCTGCGTTCCTCGCAGCAAGAAGCGTAACTGCTGTCTCGGTTGGCTTTGGGAATAGTATACGAAACAGCATCAAGTTAAAGTCTGTGTCGTCACAAACCGGAATGATTCTCGTATTTTAACATCACAATTTATAATTTTCTAGGCTGGTGTCTTATAATTTTGCTTTGGCGATCTATTGGAATAATTAATTGGCTGGCAGTAAGTGATCCTTGGATCCTTGCCAGACCTGTTGCTTCTGCGGCAAACCTTCTTATATCTTATATATCTTAATTTTCATTTTTATCGCATTAGCCTTTTCGATTTTTGATATCATGGTAATTATCAGCAAATTAGTAAATACACATACAGATGAAATGTCATGGTTATTGTAAATGCGCAAAGCATCATATACGTTCGGGACGAACGAAACTAAAGTTCCCCTATATTCAACAAAAAAATGTCCTTGACGCCACATTTTAAAACGGATTTTTAGCTAAGGATTGACTACGGTAAGTAAATAAAACTTTGGGGCGGTACTTGATGTGGAGGATCAGAAAAAATGGCGCTGGGAGGAACATCATTTTAATACGTGTTATCTCTCCATCTGTTGGCAGCTTAACATAAGGTTCAGAATACAATAACGACACTTCATGGTATTGTTAGTAAGGAAAAAGTAGGACAAGTAAGAATTGAGACAGCGGCCTTATGACACACAAGAGTAACAGGGGCTATTCCGAAGAATCCTCCAAGCAAAAAACTCTCTTGAACAGATCAAGACGCTGGGAGTGGTTAGCAGCCTTTGTGAGTAGATCAGCACACAGTTCTTTGCAGGGAATACAATTTAACTTGACATTACCGGCTTGTATCTGTTCCTGGACGTACCACAGCTTTCGAGCGGGCACTCAGGTCAATCCTTCCCACAGTGCCAATCAATGATTAGCTGTTGGTACGAATCAAGATGAGTTTACCTCCGCAGTCCAGACCCAATTCATCGCCCACTCCTACCATCCAGAAGAACTCCTTCAAACATTTTGTGGATGCAATAAGTTCACTCTCCACAGTACTTAGGCAAACAATTGTCTGCTTCTGGGTCTTCCAGGATACAAGTGCTCCATAATACAACTTGAAGATGTAGCCGGAGAAACCGTTACCATCAAAAGTCGAACCGCTCAATACATCACTAAATCCTTCTAGTGGGTCGGCCCTCCCCCACCTTAAGAGAAATATCCCGATCTTGGTGGAACAAAGGTGTCTTATTACACTTTTTGCAACCTCCCAATGAACCAACTTGGGACCTTCACGACCTTTTTCTTCTTCCTGCAATCTAGTCGGGAAAGTCGTGTTTTGTTTTTACTTCCGACACTCGGCCTTGTTTCGGCCAGTGTTGTGCGAATGTTTTCCCTTTTAGTAAAGTAACGTGAATCATTGGACGATTATGGAAACCTAACCACGCAGATTGCCTGAAGGGGATGGAGACCGCTTTAATGGGCAGATAAGTACAAACGATGTTTTTCCGTAGTAGTTAGGACTGCATCCTGGGCATTGACACCATCTTGAACAGTAAATGAAATTTGGTGGTGACTCGTAACAAACAACCATTTATCTAGAGTGGATTAACTGTAATAGACTCTTGATTACACCCGTGGTAGTCTTAAGTAAAATAAACCCCGTCAATAGTGATCGTCAGAAAGAGTTGAGTTGTGTGTGTTTTTTTCCCTACAAACTGTGAGACTACGACCAATACGATCATGGCCTCTGTTATCGTGGCATCTCTAGTATCATGGCCTCTGTTAGAAACTATGTCAGTTATTAGAGAGGGAACAGCCTAACCTAATCACACCTTTCGTTGAGAATTGTGATCGTGTCACTTTTACCAGTTAACAGTACGCTTTATTTAAGCAACTTAGGTTAGGAAATCATCACCAGCCCTCTACTGCATTAGTTCCGTTGTTGGGTGCGACTGTATAACTCCCCCCTTAACGTAGAGATAGTGGGAAGGTACTGCGTCGTGTCGAGCAATAAGTTATGTGCTTAATCGTGTTGCAGCACCAGTTTCCGCTTTATAGGGCAGTCGCAGAGCTCCGATTATCACAAAAATCAATTTAACACCACAATTGGAGTAGAGTACGGAGTATGGAAAATGGCATAAAAAATAAGATTTTGGGGTCGTGGAAACGGTACGGAATATTGTTTACATGAGGTTGTACGAACACTGATTATACATTTATAGAAATGTTCCCTATTTTCAATTTATTTATTTTTTAATGTAAAAAAAGTAAGGAATAGTGTGAAGTTGATTTGTTTTTTAGGGTGGGGGGAGGGAAATTCTTGAAATCATCCGTTAATAAAAATGAAATTTTTTAATGGCTTGTGAATTGCCTTATTTCTTCTTCAGTCTATTTGGACTATAATTTTGGTTCAGAGTTGCCGAGCACACATAAGATTTAAAAATAAATACATCGCAAATGTTACTGTCGATAGGTATGCTTAATAAACATAAGTTTAAAATACAAAATGCCTCCTCTATAGAACGTTTTATAGGAAAACACTTAAAAAAATCTACTGTTAAAATCTCCCATGAAATCTAAAACACAGAGTTAATTTGGAGTAAAAGAAAACACAAAATTGGTTTAAATCCTGGGATCCAAACAGATCGAAAAAGAGAATGACATCGATTCCCTGCAAGGCAAGAAAATATATTAGTTCTGATCGGATTCAATAATAAATAGGCTGTAGTTTTAGCACAAATTTTCGTTAAATGCTGAAAAGACTGTTGCCATCATCTTAAACACCAAATCTGCTTAAAGACCACGTAATATAAATGACGCTTTAGAGTCATTTGTATTTATCTATTATTTATTTATTTATTTTGTTTTCCTCAGCATAAGTAATCTTCTTTTATTTATGTGAAACGGTGTGCATAAATGGCAAATTACTACAAAAGTAAACACGTACGTATCCACCGGCCTTCTGCTTTTGGCCAAACAATAGCGGACCTCGTCATCCTTCGTTGGTGTCAATAAACACGTAAGTCTGCCATGTGAGACTATACTACTCCTATTCCAAGGGTTTTTGTCTAGCATGCCGTGTGGAGCCTTGCTGAGCCATGCCAATACAAACATCCGGTCACTATATAGTTTAGGGCAAGATTTTAAAAGACTTGCTGTCAGTGGCATAAGACACATTCAACCATTGCAACCCCCTCCCCACTCCAATACCTGACTGCTATATCGAACTGATTTTTAAAAAAAAACAGAAAAGGAAACTAAAAAAATTGACGTAGTTTTCATCATTTATGCCAGTGTTGGTAATGCTTTTATTCGAATAAATATGTAAATTAGCATAGCCAGCAAGCAGTGCTTATTAAAGTTTGTTTACAGCGAGAATTTTCAGAAAGTTGGATAGGAGTCTTTAGTCTTTATTCAAATCTTTAAGGGGCCGAAGCCATGCACAATTTTCTATTCAATTTAAGTCTGTGCACAATCAATACAACATAACGGTATAACAAGTACATGCAACAAATCCTGCAACAAATCTACACAAATTTATAGTAACCCACTGACTGGGTTTGAAAAAACACTCGGGTTATATTCAGCAACAACAATTTAAATTTTCAGCACTTAAAACACTTTTGTGCCGGGGTCAACTGACAAACAAAACAAGAACGCAATGAGAATCCCATTTAAATGTGGTTTGCTCCCATTCTCACTGTGTTCTTGTTTTGTTTGCCAGGTGACGAAGGCACAAAAATGTTATAGGTGCTGAAAATTTAAATTGTTGTTGCTGATTATAACCCGAGTGTTTTTTCAAGCCCAGTCAGTGGGTTACTATACATTTGACACCCTTCATGGTCGGAAAAACTATCTTGTGCTACAGATCTATACAACAAATCCGTACAAATCCTGCAATGCTGCACGGAAGCTATCACACATTAATCTCCAGAGTCATGCTATCGTCCAACTCTCCATCGTGGGTCTAGACAAAACACCAAACAAAATACAGCTAGTCACTCTAACAAATTTGCCAAGAAACATATGAACCTCATCAATGCAGTGGGACAAGCACAGTGCCACCTGCAATGACAAACACTAATGCCGCATAACTTGCAGAAATTGACAACTGTTCTCAGGCAGCGAAAAGCTGCCGTAGAATCTGGTTGAGCGGAAAAAACTGTTCAAGTCATTTTAAAAGTCAAATGTTGCAAGTAACCTCAGACGCAGAAAGGACAGTCTTGGCCATGCAACCACAAAAATGAGTAACAGTTGCTTCCACAACACATTAGCATGCATGGGACAGCACCCACCTAAGTCTATAACTACGAACTTGCAGGCAGCAGTGTCCCATCCAGAGGCGAGAAATAATTCTTGCAGCGTAATGGGGCAAACGTCCTACAGCAGATAGGCGCACCACATACGGGTTTATGGCATTTAGAACATGGCTACTCTCACCAGCATCCCTATAACTTTTCCTACCGGTTCCAGTCCTTAAACCCGCTCCTCATATGCTTGGGCATGAGCGGCATCGTTTCTTAGGCTACTCACGTGTCCTGGAGGCCAGGACAGAGTAACGTTTCCACTTTGCAGGAATTGGAAAGCTTCCACGCGATTTCCATGGCAATCGGGTGACCGACAACAAGACATAAGACGGTTTCGATAAGAAACGAAGTCTGTAGGCAAAGACAGTGCAGATAGTAAAATGGGTAAGAGACAGATCCAGAGCCACATCTAGAGCAGCCGAAAGTGCAACCAGTTCCTTTACAAAATTCGATGGAACAGCACAAAGAAGTGACGCACGCTGTCAACAGCACATGTCAACTGCAGAATGGTTAAGTACTCCATTGAATCGTCATCAACGGTTGGATACCACGACCATGGGTACGGAGCAGACACCCAGGAGGGATCAGGGAATTTAGACAGCAGCAAACTCAAAAGGTGATAGACACCAATGCCTGCAGTGCCTAGGCTCATATGCGCTAGCGGGCCAACTGCATGATAGCCCAAATTATTCTAGCAACCGGGTCATCAGGGTTCCGACTCATATTGTGTAGACAGAAGGCTACAAGGAGTTCAATGACTCAGAAGCTCATAGGGAGCTCTCCTGCTCCAACAAACAAGACTTGGATGCGTGTAGATGGTAAACAACCAGTGATAACATGTAGACATTGACTGACAGAAACTTGTACACCATCCACAGCCCTCTTGGAACAAATGAAGAAAGGAAGGTGATAGTCGATACATGACCGTACATAAAGAAAAGGCAACTCTCCCTTTAGCAGTCAAGTCACTTTGCGTCAACGCTTTCAAAGTACTCTGCCTGCTGGAGGTACCGACGTATGACGAGATTTAGATTGGGGGTTTGAATAATATCTCTGTAATGTGTGGTGCAGTGGCAACCCGGACCATTGCACTGTGACTTAGGTTGGCGCTAATGACCAAGCTGTCGACGCGCCATTAAGCCTCAATCCACCCCACCCTGCTGGCAATGATCTGTCTAACTGCAGCAGCATCACTCAGCCAGCAGAGTTGGAAGTCCAGTATTACACCAAAATACCGAACCTCCTTAGCAGTTGTGACCACTGACTATCCAACAGAAAACGGTACGACTTCATGTGGACCACGAGTAAAAAGGACAGCTTCTCTATTATCAGGAAACAAGAAAAGCCCCCCCCCCTCACCTCTAAGACTATCAACTAACCTGACAATGCGCTCCATAACTAGGAAACAGGCTTTGGGCCTATTGTAGGCGGAGCGAACTACAGACCTTTATTTCAAATTTATACTTAGTGTTTACTTTAATGACTGTACCATATTTGTTAATGCTCCTTAAAAATATGGGGAAAATGCTCACTTGGCTAAGTTTGGGCTCTTCGCCTTTTGGTGTGACGTACTGCTGTTATTTGCAGGCCTTTGTCTTATTCTAGTTTTTTTCTTCAAATAGGCCAGAGCTACGTATCATATTTATTTTAATAGGCTTTCGTTTGCTCCATCACTTAGTGTGTGTTTAGTTATTTTTAGGTTCTTTCCACATCCGACGCTAAAGATGTGAGCCATCCCCGCCGACTAAAAATAAAACGGCACGTTTGTTACGGTGGTGGGGCTGCCGCCGCTAATAATTCTGACATTTTTTTCAACAATAATTACTCCTGTGCAAAGTGCCTTCCTTAAATTACAAATGTTAATAATAACGCATTTAATTGTAAGCCGAACAATAATCAGAGCGATAGTTTTTTAACATTGACTATAAGACTATGTAAGACTATATAAGACTATAAGACTATATTGACTATAAGAATTTTTACATATGACTAACGGAAATTCCTGAACGGAAACTCCCTGTTTAGAAACTTCCTGTCTAGGAAAAACAGAGCTAAGGGAAACATGTACTTTTTTTTACTTTCCCCGTTACCGAATTTCGTGTTTAAGGTAAGGCCGTGTTTTTACTACTTTAATAGTTTAAATAAGATGAGAGTACAAAATACGCTTTGGGTGTATGCAGTAGGTGTGTTGTGTATTTCAAAATGTCAGCAGCCATGTTTTTCATCCCCCCCCTCGTTTTCGTACTGTCGAAACAAAAGGTTGCAAGCTTAGTTTGTGCTGTCAATGTAGTATGCCACTTGTTTTTTTTTTTTGTGTGTGTGTCCGTGCTGGAACGTATGGCGAATTAATGTCGCCAGCCACATAGTGCCTGTTCACGCTGGTTTTACATTGGGGTGTGTGATGATTAAATTCGTGTTGTGTAGTTATGAAACGTTGGTCATTGTGTTGCACGTTGTGAAGGTGCTACATGGTGAAGCAGGGATTATGTAAACCCCGTAAAAAGTGTTGGTCATTAAAATTAACCAACAGTGATGTGTGTGGGTTTTCAGATTCACCGTGTATGACGACTGTACCTGTAGCGTGATGTCACAACCGTGCATTAATGAGAGTAATAATAATGCGAGCAATCGTGGGTTCATGTTTATTGCTGGGTTGTTTTGAATCATATTGCGGCCTTGCAGTGCTGGAAACACCGGTTCTCGTCAGATCGCCGAAGTTAAGCAGCATTGGGCTGGATTGATACTTGGGTGGGTGACCGCCTGGGAATCTGGTTGATGCAGACATAGGGCCTTCGGGCAGATGACCAGGAGTGGTTAACGCTCGTTAAACCCTTTGAAACTCTTTGCACAGTCATTTTCAGAAAACTTCATGTACTTAAACAAATACTGAAATTATTCTCGATACCATGGAGAACAAGTTTTTCCTATCGCGCCTTTAAAACCATGGAGAAAAATAGAATGATTTTATTTTTTGGTCAAATTTTTTCCCATCGAACAGGGAAAATGGACTTTCATTTTATCTTCATTTGGTGAAAATTACTACAGTTTGTTAACGTTTTTAGGTTTTTTTTCTGCTTAACTTTCATTCAATTATTTCTTAAAGTATTTACAGCCGATCTTTACAGCATCGAGTATTTACAGCATCGATGCATGATGCTGTACAAGATTACTGAAGTTAGTGAAATCACTTGAAAATGTTACATTGAAACAATCCGAGTTTTTTGTTTGTTTTGTTTTATATTATTTAACTCTAAAATATAGTTATCAACACAAATTAAGTACTTTTTTTGCTGGTTTATTTATGTTTACTCTGTAGTAATTTATACAAAAATCACCAGAATTTTGCTTAATCAAGCGTATGCTGAATAACTGTAGGTTGGAAACTACGAACTGTAAATTACAAATTACAAATTACAAAAATATAAATTGCAAAATAGTTCGTCTAAGCCTGAGGAGTGAATTCAGTTCGCTATTTGTGGCCAACTTCATATGTAGTTTCGATCCGTTTCAGGGAAATGTAGCGGTGAGTAGGCAAGAGTGTTTTTTTCCGGGCGGGCGGGGGGCGAGGACGATGAGATGCTTGCCACCAACAACTTCAGCGTGATTGGTTTCATCAATGCAGACTGATATAATAAAATTCGGTACAATTGCTAAGTTGTCTGGCTTAAAAGACATTTCGTAATCCATCGTTTCTTTCTTATAAAAACTAGGAAACAGGCTTTGGGCCTATTGAAGGCGGAGCGAACAGACCTTTATTTTAAGTTTATATTTAGTGTTTATTTTAATGACTGTACCATATTTGTTAATGCTCCTTAAAAATGTAGGTAAAATGCTCACCCGGTTAAGTTTGGGCTCTTTGCCTTTTGGGTGATGTACTGCTGTTATTTGCAGGCCTTTGTCTTATTTTAGCTTTTTTCTTCATACAGGCCAAAGCTACGCATCATATTTATTTTAATTGGATTTTATTTGCTCCATCACTTAGTGTCTGTTTAGTTATTTTTAGCTTCTTTCCACATCCGACACTAAAGATGTGAGACATCGCTGCCGACTAAAAATAAAATGGCAGGTTTGTTACGGTGGTTACGTTTGTAACCTGTTGAATGTTTTGAGTATTGTTAAAAACTGTCGCTCTGATGATTGTTCGGCTTACAATTAAATGCTTTATTATTAATATTTGTAATTTAGAGAAGGCACTTTGCACAGGACTAATTATTGTTGTAAACATTCTGACATTGTGTACAAGACTAATTACTCCTGTGCAAAGTGCCTTCCCTAAATTATTAATGTTAATAATAAAGCATTTAATTGTAAGCCAAACAATAATCAGAGCGATAGTTTTTAACAATACTCAAAACATTCAGCAGGTTGGCAATGCTGCCGCTGGTCTAATACTGACAACGCCACCAACGAAAATATTGAGGCGCACCTCTATCACGCACAGCGACAGAGATATGAATCCATAGTATATTCTATCAGTAACGATCACAATATTGCAGGTCAAAATGTGTTAACTCTTAGGCCTACTTTAGCCTTTAGGCGTAATGTTTAACTTTTAAGCCTAATCATTAGTTGTCATGTTTATTTCGTAAGTAGCAGCTGTGTTTGAGAATAGGCTTAGTCATTAATGCGCTATGGCATCGAGACTATAAGCGTTGCCGTAGTAACAAAGAATTTTAAACTATTAGACGCAGACATGTTGTTCTTTCTTGCTGTGGTGCAAATACATCGTCTCATATATATACTTTTGGTTTTATATGTATCACTTCGTCGTGATACGCTGATTTAGTTTACATATTTGGGATTCCCATCGCTAGTGTAAATGCTAGTTTCGTTGCCATCCCTTCAAATGATGCTAAGGTATATCGTTAACGGATATATTGGAATGGAAATGGATGCGATATTTCAGTAGTGGTTAAAATGCGACAATCAAATGTTATTATTTCATTGATTTACGTCGAAAAAGGTTATCAGCTAGAAAGATGCAACCAAAATCTAATTTGCCGTGTTTTTTAAAGTTCACTTGACTACCACCAGCATGGTGTATGCTTCGTCGGAATTCCTTAACTCTTTACGACTCCAAATTTACAATGGTGAGTGTTAGAAATAAATTCGAAAATTTGTAATATCTCCCGTAATATAGGTTCGATTTATGACAAATTTTAGCACAGCAATACTAATTAGGGTGTCAAGCACTGTACCAAATTTCATTCTTATCCGTTCTTTCGTTTGGGCTCCACTCCGACTAAAATTGTGCAAGCAACCAACCAACCAACATTTTGGAATTTGATGTCCGTTATAGGCTACGCTTCGCTCGCTTTGTTCGCTCGCTCCGCCAATAATTATGTAACTGCTGATTCATGACTTCAACCTTCTCCAAAAATCAGGGTAGAAATGGTTTGATTAATATTTTTACTTTAAGACTCAGAATATTTTTCATTTGTTTTTGGTATGTGTTGCAGCATTATTTTTTGATGCTATATGCCAACAAATAAAAAATGTCACAGCTGCTTTCATAATGGCTAAAACAGTTGGGCTTCACTGCATGGCAGGATCTTCCATCCCTTGGTGTAGCTGCCTTGCTTGCCTTGCTTGTTTTTGCCGTTTAAATTAAACCAAAAAATGTATTCATTAGAACGAATATCTCGCAGTTTCCGCCAAAACTGTAGTGTGTTATCAAGTACCATTTTTATGCCCCCTACCCCCGGACATTTTCGGGAGGGCAGTTGCCAACCCTGCCCTCCGGTAGCTACGGCCCTGGGTAGGGCTAAATAAACACAGACGCAAACACATTTTACTCACTGTTTCACTTAAAATATCAAACTGTCTAAGGGAAAATTGATCTCACGATCATCGAGACCAAAACCCGAAATTCACCCGTCTTACTTTTTCATGTTGCAACAAAAATGTTCACGTAAATTACTATGTTGCCTTTTGCATAGTTTCAATGTAAGATTCACACTAGTATTCGCCAGTGTAGTTGGGTTGTGACAATCACATGTCTGTGACTTCCTTTTGTCGTCGGTCGTCAATAATGCCTTAGACCTCTCTTTGTCTCGTCAATTGTCGTCTTCCTCCTCTGTTTCCTTCATATATAACTACTGACAATGACCACGTACTGATCGCCTAATACTTACTTTCGGTTCTCCAATGTACTGTTAGGGGTTTGGTGTGGATTTGTTTTTCTACGTGGGCGCATGGCTGAGGCCCAAGACCCCAATAAATATTATTCTGATCGACCGTTCTGACATCGACTGCTGCTCCATCCATATGTCGGCTGGCTTTCGTACCTTTTTTCTTCTTCCGCAACTCTATCTGAGTATTGACGTGAGTTTAGCTATACTCCCAGGATTTAAAATGGCTTTTGTCCCACCATATTGATTTTGGTGTAAGCCTAACCAACCGATCCGTTGATGTCGCTACATTGCAACGTCTTCCACCACATCTCGTATCCTGGCAACTATTCTCCATGAATCCAGTAAGTAGGTAGATGCTTTTACGCCTGTTACTCCCCCCGTTATTTACTCATGTCTCTTGTTACGCCGATTTGCACTAAACACATGCCAACCCTACACACCGGTTTTAGCTTCAAATGCTATATTCATGAAAAGATACTTCAGAGGTTCGCTGTTTACCTATAGACTACCTCAAAATAATATCAATAAATCGCTATCGAGAGCTACGGCAAAGTTAATGGTCTATGAAGTAATTCTCGATTGATTATCTAATTAACTTGGCAGCAATACTCTAGTGTGTAATCAGGTTTTGTGTCAGAGGCAAGGTTGTAGGAAGTCTCAATACTTAACCAATCTACATCAACAATTGAACTAAAGAATGTAAGTCACATTTAAATATGTTTTTCATTTGCCGCAATACGACCGTAACGCACTTTTAGGCAAAAACTTTCAATCACAAATTTTTGCCGACGACGCTAAAACT